>CABHPH010155361.1:0-12033 GCA_902168325.1 Peromyscus nudipes | reverse complement strand
TCTCTCTCTCTCTCTCTCTCTCTCTCTCTCTCTCTCTCTCTCTCTGTTTATGTATGAATATGTGTATGTAGTATGTATGTGTTCATATGCTTGTATATGTGAGAGTAAATGAGTACGCAAGATCTCCTGGGCCCCTACAATGTAGTCTTTATTATTAGCTAATTATCCTGTAGCTAGGAAAAATAAAATGGAACCATGTGAGGAGCAAAAATTGTTATTAACATGAGGACATTAGGAAGAAGCTCTTTGTGTGAGGATATGTAGGAAATGTGACAATTTATTTTCTAAAATGTTTTGAAGGAGATTTTCAGGATGGACACTTGAGACATCCTTGAAAAAGTGTTCTGGGACCTTACACGCACTTGTAAGGTGGTTTATGCTGAGCTCATTGTTGTATTCAGATGGCAATTTAGCCTTACTGTCTTAAAATTTTCCAAGATAAAAAACATACACTTGGAAGACTGACTTACACTTTCATATTTTTTTTAAAGTCAAAAGAATAGTGGTATTATTTGTCGGCAAAAAATGACATGACTTTCTTAGTGTCAAAGCTATTTAAAGTTCTGAAATATAATGATTCTATTCATCCATTTTCCCTTTAGAACTAGTGTATAACGCATGCCAGCTATTACTGTAGTGTGCCTTGGATGGGATGCCAAGTTGTAATCTTAACTGAAATAAATTGAAGTCTCTCATCAGATATTGAACAGCAACATGAAGGGAATTGGTTTCCTTTAATCTTCCTTGTAAGGAGGCAATCTCTTTATAGGCAAGTAAAGATTTTTGTGTATTGATTGTATTTTCTGATGATAAACTTACATGTTTATGGGCTAAATGGTATTCTCTGTAAAAGGGTGTATAGTAAACATCCATCTTCAGAATTACCCATCACAAATTACTGCTCTGGCACACAAAAGAACCACAAGAGCATAATTCACATCTTCTTACTCATCCTAATTTTATCATTCATTTATGTAGATTTAAAAAATTTTCCTTATTTTATATGTGTTTTGCCTGCATGAAATGCGCTCGGTGTGTGTGCTGGTACCTGAGAAGGCCAGAAGGTTTCAGATTCTCTGAAACTGGAGATGGTTGTTAACTGTTGTGTGTGGAACTGATTCTGGCTTCTCTGCAAGAACAGAAGGTGCTCTTAACTGCTGAGCCATCTCTCCAGCCCTCCTTCATGTTGGTCTTATGCATTTATAAATGCATAAATGATTCTTACCAAACAAAACAGCAAGGAGATCCCTTTATCTTGGGACTTGTGAGAAACAACTTGTCTCAGTTTACTATGTGCTCACACTATGCTGGTCATAGCTATAAGAGTTTGAGTCTAGGGAAATTCCATCATCCTGAGTAAATTGATGTTTGGGAATCTGAAATCATGAAATGAGGAGGAATTGTTTGAACTCCTTTCTCCCTTCTCTTGTTGTATTTATGTTTATTTGTGCATTTTAAATAAAGCACCTGAAGGCAGGTGGGAATCATCATGTCCCTCTAATAAGGCTATTTCCTAGGGTCAGGGAGAGTCTCTTCTGTAACCACCTATTTTAAGTATATTTATTACAATAAGGTGTTTAGAAAATATCCAATTCACATTACATATTCAAATTTAATAATATCCTTGGTGGCTTTATTTCTTAGTCTAGAATCTAACCTAAGGACATACATTTTACAGTATTATTATCTTTTAGTCTGGTAAAATCCACAATGTTTTTTTTTCTTCTACCCTTTCTGTTTTTCTTGTCCCTGGTAGTTTTGAAAGTCCAGTTCTGTTACTGTGTTGAAGGTTTCTCAATTTTGACTTGCAGAAAATCCCATTCTTGGCTGGAATGTGTCTGCGTGGGTGCTATACCTCTCTCAGGTCACCATTGGTGCTACGACCTTCTGTGTTCACCATATTAGAGGACAGAATGTTGGTTTGTCCCAATGCTAGTGACATGGTCAAGTACTTTTGGGTTTCACCTTTTAGTTCTACTGTCTATCAAAAAAATTTCTAATTCTGTCATTTCCTCCTACATGCACCACCATTCTGTTGTTATTTTGTCATAAGGAAGAGCTTGCTTTTGATTTATAGAGCCAATCAATTCACAATGAGATTTATTGTTATACTTACTCTATCACATAACTTTGTTATGTGACCCACCAGAACTCCAATAATTAATATGATCCAAGACATGCAGCGATTTCAGGACCTAGAGTCTTTTGAAAACAGGAATTACATACACACACACACACACACACACACACACACAGCTTATTTAAGAAAAGTAACAAATATAAGTGCTCTATTATGGAAAACATTTGAAGACTCCAGAGAGCAGACAACATGCGTATCCCACAGGAGTTTTCTTGTGTAGTTTATTGGTCAAATATGTATTGACTGTCTCCAGCCCACAGTGTATTTTACAAGATACTATGTCAGAATATTATCTTTAATCTATGTAAGCATGGTTGGTTGGATCTCTTGGGAATATAGCTTTCCTATTACTGTTTTCAAGAAGTTCTTATTAGTATTCAAATATAAAATACCAAGTGCTAACTGCATAAGACTAAACAAACAAATCATATCTGCACACACACACACACACACACACACACACACACAAATTTTCTTCATTGCACTATAGCTCATCAAAAGAGCTACTTACCTTCATAATGAGTATGAAGACACTCAGGGCTCATACTATGAACTGAAGAGTGCTATTGTCCTTCACCTGAGGTGGCTGTTGCCATCTTGAAATCTGAGCAGCTGCAATGACCCAAAGGAGAATCCCACAGGACTGGGTCTACTGATGTTTCCTCACAGGAGTGAGGAAAGACCCATGAGGCGGCACAGCATAAAGTGGGTGCATAGGGTGGGTGCCTCAGGTCCACCTTTTCTCAAGAATCATAAGTGGCTAGCATTTGGGGGGACAGTTGGGAGACTCTCTTTGGTGAAGTATCTACCTATAAGTTGTCCGTGCTCCGGTAAGTAACTCCTTATTCATCCTACAAGTAACCGCAGTTAATACATTGTTTTATCAAATCAGACTTGGATGGAATCATCATTTCCTCTGTCTGCCCCTGGTGTCTAGTTGGGGTTATTGTGAGCTGTTTTCTCCTAATTGAAACAGTTTGTCTTAGAGGGGGAGTCTTCTAAGTCTAGGGAAGCTCACTAAGCTTGTAAGAAATTCACAAGGCCCATTTTAAGATTATATAAATAGTAATTGGTGAAAGAAAGAAGGATCGTAGGTAGGGCTGCATTCAGGTGGGCTAGAAAGCTCCAGAGATGCACGTTTGGGGAGCTGCCATCCATGCTGGGGTAGCCTATTTTCTCTGATGGATCTTCATGACAGCAATTCATACTCATTAAGTAACTCCAATCAACTCACTGGTTCACAAAGCTAGATGGCTGAAATTAATTTTTCAGTCTGTCATTTGTGTTTTGTATAGGACATTTTGTTCATGTTTCCAAAAAAAAAATGTGAACATTTTGTGCCTGAACAGGGATCAAGGTGATGAAAGATGTACTGGTGAGGAAACATAAAGTGGCCTCTGTGATGGGTAAAGAGACATCCACCGGAGGATCACCTCTTTGAGGGTAGAGCATCTGTGTGGCTAGATTGGCTACCTTTCGTGTGATATAGGATGTGTCTCCTTCTTGTAGTAGAAGTTTCATTGTTTTGACACCAGATGTGGCAGGGTCCTGTGCTGTTGCTCCCTTTGGGGGAGGGGGCCACGTAGGCGCAGAGTCAAACCACACAGACATTGGGAGAACGTTGAAACAACAAGCTCAGTTTATTCAGGAAGAGGCAAGCCTTATATAACCTCCACACCACCCTGGGGGTAGGTCTGATGAATATGCATCTGCTGGTGTGACATGGCTGCCTCTCACTGGTCCAGGTCATCTCCAGATCATGTCTCAGCTGCTGTTGCTAAGGCCCTTAGGCAGACCCAGTTGGCTCTCAGAAAGCATCTGTTTTACTTGTTTGGGCCGGCTGGCCCTCAAGCCTGTTAGGGATGAGTTATCCCACACCTGCTTTGGGTGATAATGCATGCAAACAATGCAGAGCCACCTGAGAATGGGGCATTCTTGGAGAGAATTCCAGTGTGACCATTTTCCTCTCTCTGGTATTGGGTAGCATTTTTCCTTGATGAATGGGGCCTACGATGTGAGTATGGTGATGCCCCACCAATGACTGGTGCAGTAAAGAATATAATGTAGCCCTTAAAGTAGTGTGTATGGGACAGCATCACAAGCAGGCTGTGACAGCCATTGTGAGACCTTTCTGTGGAGAGTGGAACATGCAGCTGAGGCTCAGCCTTCTGGCCAGAAAGAGCTTCTCCTCACGAGGGAGGAATTACAATTAGACAAAAGAGATGCGGGTGCTAACCTCTTTGTTAGCTTCAGATGTGGCAGGAAAAATGAGAAAAAGGGAGAGTGAGGTTCAAGTATTGCCTCGCTCTTTCCTATAGCTAGAAGGGTTAAAAGAAAAGAGTGAAGTTAGATCTGTGCTGAAGACTTTCCTGGGATCTAAACACTTGTAGCTCATGGGGGAAGAATTGGATGGTTAAAAAAGAGAGGGCAAGGCAGAAGTGACAGAAAACAACCTCCAGGACTGACCTGTCACACCGTGGAAGGGAGAAGCCATGATTAGTGTGCACACAGCCAAACTTCGTGATGGTTCAATACAGGAAACTGACAACCAAGGAATACTCTCTCTGCACTTGAGCGTCTTGAATTGGGGAAGGCTTTTAAATGAGAAATTAAGAAGCCTCTCACAATCTGGCATGGCAGTGGGATACAACACTGAGTGAGAGCAGTCTACGTGCTTGGGAAACATTTATCCAACCTTGAGACCAAGACAAAATGAGGGAAACCAGTCTCATATGACCCACTGAGGAAACTTATTTCTTGCTGGCTGAGGTTCCCATAAATATCAGAGATCTGAAGACAGTAGACAAAAGACAGAAACTGCTAAGGGATTTGGACAGAGAAGAGGGAGTGTCTGTTACCCAGTCCACTGGTCTGGATAGGATCATGTTTCCATAAGAGATAAGAAAGAAATTATTCTGGAAGAGACACTGGTACCAGTGTGGGGACTCATGGTGGATTTGCTGATTCCCATGGTGGGTCATGATCTTTATGGGTGTAAGAGACTCTGGAAGATCCAAATGCCTTAGAGCAATATGAAATCCAGATTAAAGTACTAACCAGGAGATGGAAATGTGGGGGAAGCAGACAATGGGGTCAGTCTGGGTCACTTCAAGGCCAATGTGGTTGTGTCAAGCTGGAGTGGGCAGGGAAGAAACTGATGGGAAGCAAAAAACAGTATTTATGAGTCTTTGGAAGAAGATTTCAAACATGGAATGAAAACTCACTGAAGGGGTTAAAGGGGGGAAAAATAGAAGCATCCAGGTGGTTACCACTATACCTCGTGATCTGAAGGAGTGAGATTTTTCATGACATCCACACCAGCTGCTCCTCTGAAGGAGTGGCCATAGTTGCTTGCAAGTGAGAGCCTTACAGGGCAACCAGAAACGCTATGTTGAAGGTAGACTTATTAGCTCCCTATTAGTGTATAACACATCTGATCTTTAGTGCATACTGGAACTGAGTATACTTAACTCATAGCAACCATTGAAAGCATCGGGCATGTTAGACAGAAGTAAATGGACATGCAGATAAAATAGTACAGGTGGCAAAGGTTGAGCCTGTCCTAGGGGTGTATATTTATATCCCTCTCACATTGAGTACATGTCTCTTCTGCCGTGAAATACCCTGGGTGGATGTAATGCTGCAAAAACACCTTCATACCAAGGTTGGAGAGTTTGGCCTGAGAGTATACTGTAAAGGCCTTAATGAGTGGCTGGGTGAAGTACAACCCTGGAAAGTTTCTCATTCTTGTAGAGCAGTAAGCATCAGCAATGTAGGATGCCTAATGAACATGATTAGTATC
Organism: Peromyscus nudipes; assembly: GCA_902168325.1. Classification (NCBI taxonomy): domain Eukaryota; kingdom Metazoa; phylum Chordata; class Mammalia; order Rodentia; family Cricetidae; genus Peromyscus; species Peromyscus nudipes. Next base: position 6,091 of record CABHPH010155361.1, on the reverse strand, counting down.
TGGAAACCACCAAGGAAATAAAAGGGGCAGAGGTTATTGCCAAGACTACTTCCCTATCAGTGCCCCATTGTGGTAGTAAAGAGTCAGTGGCTTATGGCTTAGACAATGGATTCTAGAGAACCAAATAAAGTCATGTCCTATCCATACTGCTGTACTCAATACTACTTTTCTCATAGAATAATTAATGCATCAGACTGGATCTTTTCATGCCATGTTTGAACTTGCTAATGTCTTCTTTAGTACTCCCTTGGCTTCTGAATCCCAAGACTGATTCACTTGTAACGACAGTACTTCACCTTCAGATCAGTTCCCCCAAGGTTATCTTCTCAACCTCACTATGTTTTCATGGGATGGTGGTCTGGTACTTTTCGTTCTTTTCCTACCTCTGTGAAAGATTGTATTATGAAGATGAAACAATGCTAACTTCTGAGTGGCTTGCAGATTTAGAAAACAACGGGAAGATGGGTAAGTTCACCTAAAGGGGAATGAAGGTGAGAAATCAACCCATGAAAGTTGTAAGAACCAGTCGAAGCTGTAAAACCCCTGGGAGTATTATCAATAGTTATGACATGTATGAGATGTGTGACAAGGTTTGTGAAAATGTTTGGCAACAGCCTTTGCCTATGAACATAACAATTGGAGATGTTTGAGGCACTCCTATGGTTGTGGAAAACTTTCACATCCCGTTTTGCTCAACTTACCCATCCTTTGCAGAACTTGATAGAAAAGTGATAAATGTGGGGCTTGGATGGAAAAGCTCGAGGTATTTTAGCAAACTAAAATTCTTGTATGACAGGCTAAACAGCTCTGTTCTCTGTTTTACAGTTTCTGTTGCATGGAAGCTTTATAGATTGCTAAGTGATTTAGATTGAGAGCCCTTAGCTTTGTCTGGCTTCTCTCATTTCCAACAGAGTAATGTCTAAACTAATGATACGTGAAGCTCCAGTTTCAGACCAGTGCTAGGAGCAAATAGTCATTCTTACCTACTGTAGAGTTTGGAATTGTAATGTCATTTCAAGGGCCCTGTGCTGAGGACTTGATAAACAGCTTGTGGCCCTATCAGTTGGTGGTGGAAAACTTGGGTTTTGGAGGCTTGTGGAAGAAAGGCAGAGAACTGGGAGCATGTATTTGAAGGGCACATTGAGACCCTAGCTAGCCTCTCTGTGTGTCTTTGCTTTCTGGATGCCATGAGGTGAACACGCTTCCTCTGCTCTGTATTCCTACCATGATGTATTGCTTTAATAAAGACCTGGAAGTTGGGAGTTATGTTAAACTACTCTTCACTACTGCAATAAAATAAATAAGAAAATCGACTTCAAGGAGGGGATATTTATTTTGATGTACAATGTCAGTAATTTCTCTATTATTTCTGGGCCATGGTGAGATGGGATATCAATATGTGTGCTGGGGCAAAGCTACTTATCTCAGAACAGCTAAGAGAGAGAGAGAGAGAGAGAGATAGATAGATAGATAGATAGATAGAGAGAGAGAGAGAGAGAGAGAGAGATCATTACATCTTTCAAAGGCCCATCTTTCCTGTCTTACTTCATCCGACTAGTATAATCCTTCATTGCTTAAATCGTTGACAGACGTTTCAGATCTCAAATACACACTTTTCTTCTGATCTCCAAAGACTCATATCCTTTTCAGAATGCAAAATATGTACATCCCACATGCAAGGCCTCTCACAGTCTCCAGACTTCCAGCATGTTCAAAATCCAAGTCTCATCTGAGACAGCACAAACTCTCTGTAAGACCTTGTGAATGGTTTTATTCCTTTTACTTTTGAGATTAAAATATAATTGCATCATTTATCTCTTACTTTCCCTCTCTTCAAATCCTCTCATATATAAATTCATAATGTCTTCTTTCATCAATTCTTGTTATATCCTGCTCCGTCTGTGTAATGTTACTTGTATTAGGGAACCAGTTGGTGGCTCTTCCCTGGGGAAGACTCTTTCTCCCACTCTCAGCCTTCCTTAGTGCCCTGTAGTTCTTTGTCTAGGGTTGAGGTCTCATGGTTTTGCCGCCATCCACTTTGGCACATCTGTTGCTCTTGTCCTTGTCCTGCCTATGCTTAGGCAGTCATGTTGGTAAGACTTCATGAGTGTAGATTCTGACATTACTAGGAGATATAGTCTCCCAGCCAAGTCTGTGATTCTTTTGTGAAGTCATACACCATTAAGATACAATGGCCCAGAGTAGGCATTCCCATCTTAAATAGCAAAGTGATATTTACTCTGAAGGGCCTGTACAGCCTCATCTCTACCCACATGCATTGCCTAGTAGGTTGGTCCTCATTTTTGCCCGAGACTTTCCTTGGTAGATCTCCCACTGCTGTCTTCTCCAGGGAAAATGTTTTCAATTGTTTCACACGTCATTCTCTCTAGGGCTATGCGCACATTGTGATCACACAACAAATTGCCCAGACTTCCAAACTGACACCATAGTCTTCCATTCTGTACATCTGTGAAACCAATATCACATGGGCTTTGTCAAAGTCTGGCATGAGCTTGACGTGGCCTTTTGAACCATGCCTGAAGTAACATCTAAGACCCTAGACTGCTGAACACAGTGAAGTGAATCCTGGAGGGACAACTTCCTGGGTGGCTTAATAGAACAAGGGCACCACCCCAGGTTGTCTTCCAAAGGCACAGTCTTTCAAATAGGATTATATGTTTATACCTCAGCCTGGGAAGGACGAGTCACACTGATTCCCAAGATGCCATTAAGAAATCTTTTATGTTGTCCTAGGGAAAAATACTTGGCTTCCTCAAAACAGCTTAATAACTACACATTCCCTTTGGCTGCAACTTCAAATACACTTCTCCTCCTCCTCCTCCTCCTCCTCCTCCTCCTCCTCCTCCCTTCTTCCTCCTCTTCCTTCTCCTCCTCTTCCTCTTCCTTCTTCTTAATTAAACTATAAAATTTCAAATACCTCCATACTATGTTTTGCTCATAATTCCCATTGAAATATGGCTAAAAGTAGCCATAGCCTTGCCCCATCTGCATGATACACAGTACTCAGATTTCTTCTGAGAAATTAATTAGTTCATCTGGTTAAAATGCAGCCTCTTAAGACGTGAACAAAATGTAGACATAGTCTTTGCCATAGTCTTCACTGCATTGGCCTTTAGTCCAGTTCCTACTGAAGTCACTGATTTCCTTGGAACTCTCCTTAGCAGTTGTTACCAGGTATATTCTGATTAGTGTGGTGTTCTGAGAGTCCATGAGAACAGCCCATCTAACTCTGCTTACAACACTCCAGGCTTCCCTTGTCTACTTCTCCAAATGTTTCCAAAGTCCTTCTGTAATTCACTTTCAAAGGCATCTAAACTACGTCATCAGATATACTCATAGCAACCTTCCCATTCCTCGTGCTGGTTGTCTGTATGGGTCAGCTTCCAATTGTCATGACAAAACACCTGAGAAATTAACTTAAGGAAAAATTCATTTGGGCTCATTGGTCTATGGTCAGTTTTCTCCCGGATTCTGGGTAAAAGGGGAGAGAGAAAGACAGAAGGCAGCTCTGCTCACTGAAGGAAGAGGAGGAGGGAGAGAGAAGGGTCAGAGAGTAACAATTCTATTGTAGTCTTCAAGGGCACACATCCCTGGTCACCTACTTCTGTCCACTACGCCCCACCTCCTAAGGTTTCTACAGCTTCTTGCTAGCACTTTGATCTGGGGAGTAAGCCTTACCCGTATGAATCTTTCCAGAATATTCTAGTATAGCAAGAGCTGAGTTATCATGGATTGAAACCCCTGGAACCATAAATTAAACAAGACCTTGTCATTTAAGTGGCTTGTCTCTGTTGTGCCCAGATCTCGACCCCCAGAGAGACCACCGAAGATGAGCATACCGGAATGCAAAAGCAAGGCTTTATTGGAGAGCAATACAAGCCTAGGCAGAGACCCTGTCAAGGTATCCAACACAGTGAAGGCTGGAGGAGGTGCCTGCCCCTCTGTAAGCTCAGTTTTTAAAGGCAAAAACCACAAGGTTAAATCAGTTAGGGGTGCTAGTACGGGTACAATTCTGATTGGCTCACTTCTAGGGACTTTCTAGAAACCCTATCTTTATCTTATATCTAAGGGAGTGAATGCCTATCACTGTTCCTCATTGGCTGTCCTCAGGTGGGGACATTTCTGTGGTTAAGCAATCACCATGGATTGCTAGGGTTGGGATACTCTTTACTTTGCACTTTCTAATTCCTGGAATCTGGGTCTACTGGTTCCAGTAACTCAAGTCCTGTTCTAGTATCTCAAGGCCTACACCTAAAATGGAGAACGTTTAGACCTTATTTTAAAAATGGAGGAGCTTTGGTCTCACAGTCTCAAGTACTTTGCCACAGTGATGGGAGCCGGCTCACACGCTATACCCTGAGAATTTCAACAGTCTTCTTGGTTTGTCTATGGCTTTCTCTTAGGGTTCAATGTATGTCCTGGTGTTATAAGATACTTAACTTAAGTAGCAGTAACTGTAGTCTTTATCTCCTCAACATTTTTTTTGTAACAGATCAAGGAAAACCTCATGACATAGTATTTAAAGAGACATGAGACATTTAAATAATCCTTGACTGGCCAAAGAGATGGCTCAGTGAGTAAAGGTGCTTGTTGCTGAGTCTGATGACGACCTAAGTTCAATCCTAAGAGCCACTTGTTAGAAGGAGAACGCCAAAGCCTGCAAGTTATCCTTTGACTTCTACACACACACACACACACAGGTGCATGCACATTCCTTCATACAAAATAAATAACATGTTTTAAAACTTCCAATAATCTTTGCCATCTTTTTTTAACAGTCAAATGTAAAACAAAAGTCAATGTGTTGCTGATGATCAAGGACTCAGGTCCTTGCATGAGCTTCTCTGGGGTTGTCAGCACAACTACCTGCTGGTAAAGTTAGAATAAATCTTGGTGGCTTTTGTCCTCTGGGCTTCACAGATGAATTCCTGGCCAACTCGCTGTGAACCGTACAGCTCCCATGGCAGTTCAGCTTCATGGAAGGCTGAGTGCACGGGTGTCCAGTCAGTTGCTTCGGATGTGCTCCTGATGGCCATGGCTTCCACTGTTTGACACAATGAACTTCTTAATGGCCTTGTCCTGGGGATCCACTGGGAGCAGCTGTCATGCTACATATGACCATGGCCTTTGTTAGTCTTCCCCCCCCCCTTCATCTCCCTCCTCTTCTCCCCCTCCTCCTTTTGTCTGTTACCTTGAAAGCAAGGTTCTGAGAAAGATACTTTTCCTTCTCCATAAGCTATAAACCTTGAATCCATTATCTTATTGCACGGGCTTCGCCTGCACCACCATGCCTGACTTATCACACTTTTTCTCTACACACATCAGGGAGCAAATGTAGACTGAGGGTTATGGAAAAACTAGTACATGCAGTCCGATACACTGATATATTGACACACGCCTACGCTGAGGCTTTCTGTAGAAGGTTTGGTCGTTGTCATGTGCTCAGAATGTTTCTGTTCTTGGACTATACAGGGAGTGCCTGAGGATGTGATCCCAGATCTAAACGGAAGACAGGTTCCCCATTTCCTTTTGATCACTGTCATTGCTGGCTGTGTTTTGGTATCTCTCTAGCTGAGTCTCTTTCCTTAAGTTCTCAGGGAACTTGGAAATTGCACATTATATCTGATTTATACCTAGCTCTTCCTCTATGCCTGGGAAGGGATCCAAGATAACAGGCAGATATGAAATAATAGAAAGTTTCACAGTGTTACAAACTTAGTTGCTAAGTCTTCCTCCAGGAAGCTATGTGCTGTGGTCTCACTGAGAAACACGGATTAGCTTTCAGGAGCTGAGTTTGAGCATAGAGTAATAACTCTGCTCCATTGTCCTAGCGAAAGTTCCGTGTGTCAAGGGGAAGGACAGTTTTTAAGGTGAGCTGACTCCCACAGAATGAGAGAGGGAGAGTTGTGAGCTGTGGAATAGTAGATGATGAAAGGAGGAGGTAAGAGTAATCCAAATTCTCCTTTCTCATTCCTAAACATGGGCTAATCCACCCCCCCCCCCCCCGCCAGGGAACAGTTATTTTCCTATTATAATGGGCAAACTTTAAATATTCTGTGGAGCATGCCGG
>CABHPH010155360.1:14983-32743 GCA_902168325.1 Peromyscus nudipes | reverse complement strand
AATGAAAGCAAAGAAATGCTCATGAAATTGAAGGAGGCACAAATAGGTAGAGAGACAGACAACGGTGAGTAAAATAAAATTCAATAGTGTTAAGGGGACTATTTTCCTTAAAATTTCCACTCAATCCCAATCGAAATCAAAGCAGCATTTTTTTTTTAGGATAGAAACTGAAGAGATAATTCTTCAATTCACATAGAAAGACAAACTCAAATACCCTGAAAACCTCAGGAGAAGCAGAGTGAATGTACAGAATCTACCAGGTTATTTTAGGACTTATAAAGCTATGTGACAGCACTGATTTATACACAGATACATGGATGGAAGAGAAACAATACAGAGGTGGATCCATGTATAGTGCACTGGGAAGTTTAATAGAGAAAAGCATATCATTCCAGCAAATGATGCTGGAACAGTTGAATACGGATGTGAACATCAATGAAGTATGAACCATACTTTATGTCATATGGAATTATTAACTGCCCAAATATAATAGAACTAATCCTAAAACTAAAACAAAATTCTAAAATTCATAGAAGAAGTTTGGGTGACTAAAAATAGGGCCGGTATGTTTTAGAACTCACCAAACCAAGTTTTACAAAAGAAAAAGAAGGTAAATCAGATTCATAAATATGAAAGGCTCCTGCTATTTGAAAGGCACTAAGAAAATGAAATCAATGGCCAGAGATAGAACTCAATGGTGGTAGAACCCTTGTCTGGAATTTACAATGTACAAATAAACACACACACACACACACACACACACCACAAACACAAACACACACAGGCCACATACAGGGATACAATATTTACAAAACAAATACACATTTGTTCAAGAAGGAAACTACTAAATGAAAACTTAGCAAAAGATTTGAACATAGGTTGGAGAGATGGCTCAGCAATTAAAAGAACGTGTTGCTCTTGAAGAGGGCCTGGGTTCAATTCCCAACACCAACATGTTGGCTCACAACCACCCTTAACTCCAGTTCCAGGGGATCTAATGCCCTCTTCTCACCTCTGCCGGCTCCAGGCATGCACTTGGTGCACAGACATATATGCAGGCAAAACATTCACACATATAAACAAAAAAATTAAAGATTTGAACAAACACTAAGAAGATATACGGATGGAAAGTAACCTCATGAAAAGTTACTCAACATCACAACTATTAGGGATGTGTATATTTAAAACTGGACTGAGACACCCCGCACATCCATTAGAACGGCACATTTTATGAATCTTACATTGTCAAGTGTTGGTGAGAATGTGAAGGTACTAGAATGCTCACACATTGTGGCTGGAAATGGGATTTTGGAAAGCAGTTTGGAAGATTATTATAAGTAAAAATATATAAAAAAAAACACACTAAGTATTTCAGAAAAATAAAACATGTTCACATAAAACGTTGTCCAGAGAGATACTTAGAATAACTTAGTGCACAATTTCAAATATTAGAAACGCTTCTCATGTTTATCAACATGTGACATGAGATAATAAACTATGGTACAGCAATCTAATGGAAAGTTACTGAGCACTGGAAAGGGACACTATTGCATACACCATAGGTATGTGAATTTCAAATGCATTATGTCTATTTATATAATAACATTCTTGAACAGATAAAACTGTAGAAGCAAAATAATGTATCGGTTCCTTTGCAGGAGCTGACAAGATAAAGGGGCTGAATGCAAAGGACTTAAGATAATGCATGATCCATCCCTTTATAGTTGGTAGGGGCCAGGCTGGTCCAGGATTTGTCCCAGGGGCCCTGATAGATGAGAAGGTTAATGGTGATGAGGCTATACATTTCCCTACTATTTGCCACAATTTATAGAATTATATACAAAAAATGTATTCCACAAAATCTGTCTAAAAAGAGAACTACAATGTCTTAGTTACTCTTCTTCCGCTGTGAAGAGACACCATGACCAAGGTAACTTTTATAAAGAAAGAATTTAATTGGGGACTTGCTTATAGTTATAGGTGGTTAGTCCATGATTATCATGGGAAGAAGCAGATGAGCATGGCACTGCAGTAGAAGCTGAGAGCTTTACATTCTGATCTGCAGGCAGGAGAGGGAGGGGAGAGAGAGAGAGAGAGAGAGAGAGAGAGAGAGAGAGAGAGAGAGAGCCAGGTGTGGGCTCTCAAAACCTCAAAGCTGACTCCCAGTGACACACCTCCTCCAACAAGGCCACACCTCCTAATCCTTCCCAAATAGTTCCATTAACTAGAGACTAAATATTCAAATATATGAGCCTGTGGAAGCCATTATCACTCAAATCACCACAATATGTATATCCATATCCATCTATGTATGTAATAACAATGAAAAAGAAGTCATGAATTTGAAAGAGAGCTTGGAGAGGTTATATGGGAGGGCTTTGAGGGAAGAAAGGGAAAGGAAAAAAAATGTCATAATTAAATTATAACCTAAAAAAATAGAAGTAATTAAAATGAGTAGGGAGAAAAAAATAATAATTAAACTTTCTTACCAAACATTGAGAGATATTTTGCTGATTTCTGGACAATATATAAAATCAGATTATATCATTGCATATGGTATACATGTGTCAAGTTTTCAAATTATTTATGCATGCCATAAACTTACATACTTAATAATAAAGGAGGAAAGATCATAATAACAATTTTATATTTAATTTAAATCCAAGGTCTATAAGCACCTTCTTGAAGTAGTTATAGTTCTGATCCCTCAAGAAAAACATCCAGCATACCTTTAAATCAAGTAAAACTTTAAGTTAACGAAGAAAGAAAATACCAAGCTACATTCCAAGGACTTCACTTTAAGTGGTGCTGGGAGGTCCTCAGCCAACTGTCTTCTGCATACACCTGTGTCAGAACCTTGATGAGAAAGGAGGGGCCTGTGTGCTGCCTGTCATCAGGCACTGGGGTGAAATATTAGCTAATCTCACGACTATCAACAAACTTTCCAGTGTAGAGGTTTGCAGTGACTACAAGACAACACTGAGAATATTACTGAATTATAAAGACTTATATACACTTACTATATTTAATTCCAGAATTCTCCATCTCCCTGCAGGATCTAAGAAAAAACTAAACAACTTTTCCACAACTAGTAAGCAGCAGGGATTGTACTTAGACTCCAAGAACCTCTGCCTTGCTTAAAGAAGAACAAAAAGAGGTCATTTTCTTACAAGGCACACTTTGCATTTTCTTCTTCCAGGAACGCACAGTAAATGCATCTCTGATTAAGGGATGTGTGGGCCAATGAATGACCTTGGAAAACACATTCAAGTTCTGACAGACACAGAAATGCCCAGGGAAGATAGATGCCTGTTGTCAACCACCAGTTCTAAATAGCAGCAATGCTGACATAGTGTTCTATTTCCTACAGCTGGACATTATAAAATCTCCATGGCCCAAACTTTCTGTGTTTTGCTGTTGGGAGTTCTCCAGCATTTTAGACTGCAGACCCAGCACAAAAATAATGCCTTATCTTGTTTGTGATGTATGACATCACCGATACCAAGGAGTTAGCGGCATATTTTATCACTATTTGTTTGGAATAAATCATTGTAGTATCAGTTTAATCAGGTGTCCAAGACCCAGATGACCACAACTGTCACCACACCACAACTCACAGACCAGGAGCAGTGGCATATTGAGAACAGTTGAATGGAAAATAAACTTAAGAGGACATAGGATCAAAGTCCACGTGGAGATACAGTTGAAGTGAAAAGAGAAATTCCATTTAAATTGAGGCAAGTAGGATACTTCTCTTTGACAGGTAACAGAAAGGGGAGGTGCCTGTGTTCCAGTGAATGGTGCCAAGGGCTGTGGTTGGGGAGGCTGTGGTCAGACAAAAGCCCTTATAGGATGGCATTCATATAGCAGTGTTTTAAGGTGCTGAGAATCTGTTGTTGAGAGCAACAGATCTGAGGGATTGGAAAGATGCCTTGGTGGCTTCCTCCAGCTCCACTACAGTGCAATGCTTGAAAGCCTACTCATTCTCTGAGCCACAATTAGTGAAAGGATTTGTAGTTCGGGGACCATTTCAGTCTCAGTGGAGAGGGGGTTTGCACGTGCATTTTCTATAACTAAGGCTGATTCCCATTAGGGTAGAAAATCAAGTGTATGATTCATAATAAGAGACTGCTGCCTTTGAAATCACTTCCTTCCATAATACCGGCCACTTCATTACAATGGTAATTAGAAAGGAAAGAACCAGAAATGGCCATTTGAAGGGAAATTAGTGCTTCATTTCCAAGACTGTTTTGTTTCAATGGATTGCCACTCTGGCAAGATTTCACACTTAAATTGCAAACCCAAGGATGACAGGGCTGGTGCTTCCAATCTGTCTTCTAAATGGACAGCATTTAATGCAGCCTGCAACGATGCCGGAGTATCTGGTGCGCTGCACATCGGGTCAAGTCACACGGACTGTGAAGGAAGGGTTTAAAAGGAAGATCTCTGTGTAGTTATCTAACCAGTCACTGCTGTCATTCACCAAAGGACAACTGGTTTAGCATACACCAAGTTCTCTAGGCTCACCATTTGCTTCCTAAGGGCCTTGCAAATTCTCTCCCACATGTTACATCGATGGGTGCTATGCGGAAGATGCTGATTGATTTCTCAGTGCTGACTGTTGCTGTAGTTTAGGTCCCTGGATTGTCACTGTTCTCAATTGTCAGTTAAGATGGGACCACTCATCTAAGCAGATTTGTGTCACAGGGCTGAAATAAAGCCATTCGACTTCATAGCTACTTCATCCAAATAGTCATACAGATTTGAGAGATGACAAACCATAACAATACCGAAACTTTTTGCCTAGAAACAGAATTATGTAATTTGGCTTTTGAATATCATAATTTTAAATGAACAGGACTATCATAAGAAAATTGTTTTATGGGACTATATATATGATTTGTAATTTTTAAAAATTTGTGTGTGTGTGTGTGTGTGTGCATATGCATGTGGGTGCTGGTGCCCACAGAAGCTAGAAGGGATCAGATCCCCTGGAGACGGAGTTACAGCTGGTTGTAAGTTGCTTTGGTGTAGGTGCTAGGAACTAAACTCAGGTGCCCTGGAACAGAAGCAAGAGCCCTTAGCCTCTGAGCCATCTCTAGCCCCAAAGCCTTTAGTTTTAATCATCTCTTTTGCAACATGGTAGACCAACCACATGTGGCAGTTTGTGGTAACTCCTATTCCATTACTGACAACAAATCAGATTCATGATTTTTTATGGTAACAACGTTTGTAGGTTTCAGGAGAGTCACATGATATCACTAAGTATAACTTCCAGCCTGTCTCTCTCACCCCCAATCTTTAATTTGTTCCTACTGTTCTTTTATTCCTGCCCTCTTGTTAGCCTTAGTCTCACTGGGGTGCCCTGCTGAGAGGATACCTTTCATCTTGGAATTTTGAGTTTAGCAAGCCAGACTCCTCATCCCTTCTCTGACCTTGGAGCCTGTGTTCTCTCTCTGTGTTCATGCATCTGCCTGTTTATTTCCAGTGGTGTCTCCTGTCCTGACACCTGCCATGGTACCATGCCCGGTGCCTTCCGTCATGTGGAGGTTCAGATATAGACTGGTCCTTTGACTCCATCCCTTCTCCCAGTATCCTTAAGCAACTCTCCATGCTTGACCTACCAGCAGGCTTCTCAAGGTGCCTGCCTGAAACACAGACTATCACAGACATCCCACAAGGTGTATGGATTTGAAATTATCAGAGCTTTATGGTAAGAAACATTTTCTAAACTCTACCAACTAGGGATCTATACTAAAACAATCTTCCGTAATTAGCTAAAAATATGAACATCAACTTCTTTTAGGAGAGAATAGCTCATATTTCTATCACACAATTTTTCTCTGTTTTGAAATCCTTATTTAAAATCACAAACATTAAAAACACTGCTGACATCTAAATCCTACCAAATTACATTGGCAAATGAATCCGCATCTCTGAAATAAACTGAAGCAAGATAGCAGCCAAGAAGCTCCCTCATTTATATGTTTCAGGATGGGAAACCTGAAAATCACAAGTGTAAATCCTTGAGAGGAAGATTCAGGAGAAGTTCTAGTTCCAAGAAGCACCCAGAGAAACTAAGACAGAGGGAGAGAGGAGAGGAGGCCCAGCGAGAGGGACAGCAGAAGAGGAGGAAAGGGAGTGTGAAAAATGGAGACAGGAGATAGGAAACAGGGCGGGGAGGGAGAGTGGTAGAGACGGGAGCGGTTTTAGTTCAGTTTCTGTAGCTGGGAGAAAACTCAAGGGTAACTTGAGCTGGAAAGGGTTAACCTGGCGTACATGTCCTGATCACAGTCCAGCACTGAGGGAAGCCGAGGAAGGGACTCAAGCAGGCAGGAATGATGCTTCCTGGTTTGCTGTTCATGGCTTGCTCAGCTTGCTTTTGTATACAACCTAGGACCACCTGCCCAGGGGTGGCAGCACCACTGTGGGCTGGGGATGCCTACATACATCATTCAAGAAAATGCCCCCCTCCAGATGTGCCCCCAGGCCAATCTGATGGCGCCAATTCCTCAGTTGGTGTTTCCCCATTCAGGTAACACTAACTGGTGTCAAGTTGACAAAGATCAACCAGCTCAGAGGGAACCAGGGAAAATGGAGTATAGGAGGAAGGCTAGTAAAGTTGAGAGACAGACACATCTGTATATTCCGGGACAAGCCAAGACAATACTACTGAGAGGTCCTGGAGAGACCAGGCTGACCTGCATGGAGGGAAGCTGCCAATGGTTATGCTAAGGTGGATAATTACTAGAGAACACAACTAACTGGAAAAAAAAAATCTGCCACCGGAAGCAGAATGACTGAAGCAAACCCAGGAATTTAAAATAACCCTAAACTCAAGGACTTAGGTAAAAATGCTGGTGACATGAAACATGTTAAGGAAATCAATTAAAAAGTCCATGTGGAACTATGAGGTCTGAATGTTTAGCAGTGAGGGTGTCGGAATCAGCTGCATGGGGAATGAGTGCACAGTGGGGGTGTCAGAAGCAGCTGCATGGGGAATTGGTGCACAGTGGGGGTGTCAGAAGCAGCTGCATGGGGAATGGGTGCACACTGCGCTGCACAGATGAAGAACAAAGTAGGCTGACAGAACGGACTAAAGTACTCTCTCCACATCACCAAGGAGCATCAGGGTGGGAACAGCCGAAAGACAGCCCAGAATCAGAAGACAGGTCTGCCAAGATGCAGAGGTAGAGAGAAAACTGTTAAATGTCTTTAGAAACTTTGTAAATAGACAAGTCCTTGGAGTCATAACAAATACACACAACAACAACAACAACAACAGCTATGTGCATTTCTGAGTGCCAAGCTGCTAAGAAATGGGTGTGTAATTCCATGGGTGATAGGAAGGCTAAGAGGCAGAATTTCAGTGTGTGGCGTTTACCGCCTTCCGTCCCTTACTAATGCCGACCTAGCTGGGTCCGATCCACGCTCGCTTGGCTGCTGTGCAGCACTATTCCCTTCATGCTTTTCTTAAATCCATCGATAACTTCTACTAAACAAGACAGACCTGTCTACGCCACTGAATTGTCTTCCATGGCTGCATGACAGGTGCCCAAACACCCAAGTGGTCCTGAGACTTCATAGGCTTGTATTGCTCAGCACAGATGTTGTAGGCCAGCATGATCAGTTAAAACACAATTAGAAGCCAAAGATGATTACTTACTCTTATGAATTTCTCTCATCACATGCAAAAATAAATTTCACACTTAGGATATAGATAGATCAACAATGAATTTTTCCAGAAAATATGAAAAATTCATTTGCAAAATGCTCAAGTAAATTTCTACATATTATATATTGCCGAGACGGGAAGGAAATAGTCTTGATCAATAACTGTATTAGGAGAGAAAGAAGAAATCCAGACTGTGGTCTATGATAGTCAGGACTCCAGTCTCATGGTCATTATCCTTTGTGATATTATCCACACTTGTTTCTTTATTTAAATCTTATGTTAAAACCAATTAAAATGACCTACAATGTTTTAGAGACTAGTATTTTAGGATTGAGATGTTTAATAAAACATTTTGTGACTGACGTTCAGAAGTCTCCTTCCCTTGTCCCTGTAATACACAGTGCACTCTGCAAGAGCAGCAAACTATCGAAGTGAGCATTTTCTTTATGTCACCACAGCAAAAACTTATTTTAACTGCCTGCCATGGAAGTAAAGCAATACACCACAACTGGGAGGGGATTAAGGATTTATCTTACTCTGATAAAGATTGGAAAACAGCATTCTTCATGGAGATGTAATGAATATTAACCTCTCAAACATCTACCATGATCGAGGAACCTTTTACCCCCCCCCCCCAAGCTAACTTATTATTTTTACTTTCAACAGAGATTCTGAAAGACTTTATATAGAACTGAGCCACGGGGAGGTTTGGAAAGCAAATAGAAGATCAGGTGAGAATTATTCAAATAACTTAAGGTATTCAGCCACCGGAAACCATCTGAAGCTGGAGCTTGTAATCTCAGGTAGTCTGAGGCCAGCCTGTTCTACAGAGTGAGTTCCAGGGCAGCCAGGGCTACACAGAGAAACCCTGTCTTGAAAAACAAAAATCAAAACAAAACAAAAAAGACAATCTCCTACTGCAAAGACATCAACCCGGTTTCCATGATAATAGCAATTCTTCACAAGACTGGGGTTCTTCAGAGGAGGGGTGCTCTCCCCTGACCCCTTTACCCTGCATCTTGAAAATCTAGAAGAACCAATACCTGGCTCATCTCTTCCCAGTCAAAAAACCGGTGAACAAATGATATCATGAAATAAAGCTGTTATGCCAGAGACATTACAGTGGTGTTAACACAGGTAAAGAGATGGCTGCTGCAAGGGCGGGCGTCTTTGATCTAGACAGAGACCACAGAAATGAGAAGCATTGGATCACTGCCCAAAGGATGCTAACGGCGATTTCACAGTTGTTAACTAGCATGGAGTCTGCAGCACAAACCTGACCTCACTCCCTTTCATGAGACAACGGCAAGCCTCAGCCTTCCCAGGCCCCAACAAGTTCAGGGGTTCTGATGTTCAAATCACTAAATAATTCTCAGAACTCCAGAGTATTGCACTTCCCCTCAATTTCCTTATAAAAGGCACACATTCAGACCAGCCAAAAAAAGCCTATAGGTAGATTTGGGAGGGTTGTGAGGTACTCTTATTATTTAGGAAATTTCAAGGATTTAGAGGCTCCCTGTCAGGCACTGAGGATAACGGCCAATCCAATTTCTTATTATACAAGGCCTTAATGAGAATTCTGACCTGTTAAATCTTACTAACATAATTTACAGCTCTTGGAAAGATTCTGCTGTTATTCTTCTGTATTAAGCCAAAAGAAGAGCAATGTAACAGCCAAGGTCTCAATTTCCCAGTATGTCTTTGGTTAACTGAAACATATTTATTGACTGCCTATGTAAGACAAGGGCATAATGTGAACACAGCTGTAGAAACAGTCTATCCACATCTAGCATAAAACAGATAGATCTGCATGGAAATGTCACAAATGATCCTGACATATTTGTTGCATAAATTTTTTACTTAATACTTAATCAGTTCTGTCTTTATCAGATCGGGCTATCATGAAGCTTCTCTCAGTTCTGGAGGCTCAAGTCCAAGGTCTGCTGAAGGCCTTCTTCTGGGCTTCAGGTGGTCAGTTTATTGCACCTTCATGGGCTGAAATAAGGGAAGGTTTTCTAAGGTCTCTTAACAAGGACAACAGTCCCATTCATGAGTGTTGTCTCTATAGTTTAACCCTTTCCCAAAGGTTCCACCTCCTAGACCACTGCTTTGGAGGCCAGGATTCAACATATTGATTTGGGAGAGGGCAAACTTCAGCCATAGCATTCATCATATCAATGTGGGTACTTAAATATTCATAGCGGAACACAATGGACTGAAAAATGCTCTGGAGTATGAAAACAGGCTCTGAAACCCATTCAAGGCACTGCAGTAGTGTGATCTAGAGCTACTGAGTACTAGGTCAGCTTTTGTGGCCGTGAAAGGTGACACAAGACACTGACCAGAGTCTAGGACCAGACTGCTTCAAAGGCAGCTGCTGTTACACGAGCTAGCCACATTCAGGAGCATCAACCACTCCTGCACATCTTCCTTAACTGTAGAAGGATGATACTTACCTTCAGTGATGCAGTTAGGATAAAACAAGCCATCACATGTAATAGTCCCTGGCACCCCGATACACACTGAAACATCTACAATTATACTTTTAATTCCCTTATCTCAGTGGTTGGAATAAAATAATGAAAGATATTAGAAAACTTGGCTCAAAATATACATTCCATATCATCGTCTTAACAAACTTTGTTCTGTTACTTTAGACTGTTCATTCATATAAATGAGGCAAAGCTTATCTTCATCTGATGGGGAAGAAGGGGAGGCAGCGCAATGGCTGCAAGTGACAAGTGGTGACTTTAAATAATGCTGAACTTTGAAAATCAAGGCTGGGATGCTACGCTGGCAGCAGGCAAAGGGTACTGTCCAAGGGGAGTAGGAGGGCAGAAGGGCGCTTGAATGAGCCAGGGTGACTGTTTACTAGGGACTGGGAAAGCCAACGAGCCTGAAGCACAAATGCTACCATCTCAGCAGCTCAAGACAGCACAATGAAGCACAGACTCACATTCAGGAGGAGAGGACTATAAAACCACCACCACAGTATTTGATGAACAAAATCCAAGCACAGCTCCTTAGCTGAGCCACTCCCATGATCGCAGGTTCTGCCGGACCCACAAGAACAGGTTAAGTATCCCTTAGGATATAATAGAATTCAAGAGTAATCCTAACAAAATATGACGTCACCTATAGCATAAACACTAAGGGTTTTAATCATATTGATTATGCTGAAAATGAAGAGTAACAGCTTCTATACACACACATACACTCATGTGAATGTGTATGCATGTACACACACACACACACACACACACACACACACACACACAGTGAGCAGAGGCATATAGCAATTATAAAAATCAATGCTGAAAGGCACCAAATCTCACTCAATACTACCCAAGTAATATGGCTATGGTCTGAATGCTTATGTACCCTATGGTCGCCTGTAAAAATCCTGTCTCCCTGGTGGCAGCCTTAGGAGATTGAGTCACAAGTGCAGAGACCCCACGATGGGATTAGAATGGAACATCGGGGGACACAGAGAAGATGACGTCTAGACAGTAGGAGGCAGCCTCCAGGTTTGCTAGCACCTCAAGTGTGGACCTCGTAGCATCCAGAACTGCTGGGAAGAAACCTCAGTATGTCTGAACTATCCAGACCATGAGATTTTACTAGAGTCTCAGAAGCAATGCTGTCCAGGTCTGCCAGATCTACCCAGGCTTCTTAAATGCACCCCACTTCATCTCAACCCTTCAAATCCAATTTCATCATTATAGGAAGAATTAGGATAATTTTTTTAACTTAAGATGTTAACTTCTGCCCTTCAATTAAGAGATTCAAATTAAAGCCAAACATCATGGCACACTATAACCCTAGCATATTTCTTTTAAGCACTTCGCCCTGTGCGTACAAGGATGCTTTAAAAATATTTTTACAGTGTGAGTGACAAGTCCAAGTTTTAAATTGTATGTTGAGCCTTCCCATCTCCATTTCCTTCAGTAACAAATTTTATTAAAACATCATTAAAAAAATCACAGGATAATTTTATTTATAAATGAATTCTATTTTCTCTAGACTTTAAATCATCTGTTCACTCTTATAACAGAGAAGCAATTTAAATAACACCACCAAAATGGAACGGAGACAGACGAAACAGTGTGCTACTACACAGCACCGCGCTGCATGTGGGGAGGTTCCAATCAGTCTTGCAACACGGTCCATTTCCAGTGAAATGTTCAGGACACTGCTAGGAAGAACTTTGCTTCATACTGACTGTACTGAATCGAGTCCCAGGTGTGGCTCTTGACTGTTTCGGAGCTGGTCAAGCACGTGTTCTGCAGAGGCTGACTCCACAAACTGCTGCTCTTCCAACAGCAGCCTTCAGATCCTTTGGTTTTGATCACAAGCCTTTGGAAAGTGGACTGATTAATGATTGTCCCCTTAGAGTTCCATTTTAAATAGGCTACCTCAGTGCCTACACAGTCTCTGCCAACGTCCTTGACTTTCTCATGTCCATGGCTTTGTTCATCAGATTGTACACTGATGGCAATCTTACTTTATCCATATTTTTGCTGTAAACATTGAGAAATATGCCAAGGACAACTAACAAGCCAGACCATACATACCTAAAAGAAAGAAATGAAAAAGTGGATATTAAAATTCACAAGTTAAAACTTCACTATTAATTATGACATGTGGTGGTAGTCAGTCCACAATAACTTCAACCAAATAAAAATTTGCTGTTAGCTGGGCAGTGGTGGCGCACACCTTTAATCCCAGCACTCGGGAGACAGAGGCAGGTGGATCTCTGAGTTCGAGGTAAGCTTGTTCTACAGAAGGAGTTCCAGGACATCCAGGGCTACACAGATAAGCCCTGTCTCAGGGGAAAAACAACAACGACGAAAAACAAAAAACAAAACAAAAAAACCCCAACCAACCAACCAACCAACCAACCAACCAACCCTTGCTATTAGAGGTCTAAAATAATAGCACTAGAATCATAAGTTGACTAGAGAGGAGAGGGGCTCACAAAGCCTGTTCCAGTTTGCTTTCCATTGCTATGGTAAAGACCGTATCAAAAGCAACTTGAGGTGAAATGGTTTTCTTTGGCTTACACATCCTGAGTCCCATTCCACAGAGGGAAGACAAGGCAGGAACAGCTTGTTCCTCCTGGCTTGCAGTTTGCTTTCTCCTACACCCCAGGACCATCTGTCCAGGGATGGCATTGCCCAGTGAGCTGGGCCCTCACACATCAATCATCAGTCAAGAAAATGCCCCACAGGCTTGCCTATGGGCCAATCTGATGGAGGTATTTCTCAATTTAAATTTCCCCTTTTACGCGGACTCCAGATTGTGCCCACTTGACATAAAACATAAGCAGTCAAAAGCCCCACCTAGCTAAGGTATTGGCTACTGAAGGATGCTGAGGGAGGGAGTGTCCATTTTCTTCAGGGATACAGTCCCAGGTAGGTTGCTTATGTTCCCCCAAGAATGGCCCTATACCCATGTACATACTAGCAGCACCAAGGAGACTCAGTGGTTAACAGAAGGGAGTACATGAAGTTGGGATAGAAATGCGGAGCGGGCTAGGAGATGTATTTGATCAAAACACATTGTTTACATGTATAAAGTCTCAAAAAATTTATGCTGAATATATACAGAAGAAAGTTACACAAAGTGACAGTAATTTAAACTTCAGGGCTCAAAGTCTAACCCTTACGAAGAGACTTAAGATTATACTTAAAATGCCAGATTCCTATTTACTAAAGGCAACATTATACATTCAACCCAGCACTCCACCTGGTTGTCCCAGTAAGTAGAACACAGATGATAATCAGGGACACATTCTGTAGGAAGCAGATCATTATAATTTAACTGCTATAATATATTATCACATGCATAAAGAAAAATAACCTATAGACACAAATGACCTGTAATACATGGGTGGAAATTTAAAATTTTATTTAAAATTATGTATTTGTAAACTAGGTTTGAAATGCTAATTACTGGCCCATAATGTTTAAACAAACTGCTTTCAAACACATAATAGATAGCAAAGACTGCTCAACACTTTCTCAAAAAGCCACAAACTAAATCATTAGGATCTAATTTACAGAATACTTTTCTATTGTTTATTGTTGTGGAAAGAGTCCATAAATAAAGGTTTTACAAGAATGATTTTTAAACATATAATTTATATATTTGTATGTGAGAAAGAAAAAGCCTTTACTTAACACATACACACCACTTGTACTCACTCCCATCAGAAACATGCACTAATAGAAAGTCATACTGGTACACACACTCCACTCTCATTCCGTCACCTGGCACACACACTCCACTAACAACCAGTCACAGTGGCACACACACTCCACTAACAGCCAGTCACACTGGCACACACTCCACTAACAGCCAGTCACACTGGAACACACACTCCACTAACAGCCAGTCACACTGGAAAACACACGTCACTAACAGTCACAATGGCACACACACTCCACTTCCATTCCGTTACACGGGCACTGGCACACACATGTCACTAACAGCCAGTCACACTGGAACACACACTCCACTCCCATTCCACCACATTGGCACACACACTCTGCTCCCACTCTGTTACACTGGGACAGACCCTCCACTAACAGCCAGTCACAATGGCATGTACACTTACCTCACAATCAGTTATTTTGTATCATATATCCCTTTCTCACACAGACACACTGCAACAAGACCACATTTCCACTGGGCTTTAGCTGGACAATTTAAATATACAAAATGACATTCAAAGTAACAAATTATAAAGATTCTTAAAATAGCAGAAAACATTTAATAGATAAGAGATTAGGATGAAAAGGATTCTATGTAGAGGACAATAGGCTAATACACATTAACATGTAAGTTAACACAAAGCAAAAGTTAGAAAATAATGCTGTTTAAGACAAAACATGAAATAGAGTATCTACATCTTGAGAAACTTGTTGAATGAAGAAGTACTTACTGAAATGTGAATGGTTTGGCAAAGAATATAAACGAAAGGACTATGGTCATTGCCTTTCTTCCTGTTGTCACTGTGGGGGAAAGATTAGATGCACCTTACTGTCTTGGCAATATCTGTAAATCATTCCTTCCACAAGTATTTATAGCTCTGGAGACGCCAGGACCTCTACGGTGCCAGCGACAACACAACCGACCGCCCAACAGCCAACCAAGTTCATGCTGCTCATGGTTTTGTAGAGAACTGGCACTGACCCAATTCCACGTCTAAGTACAACTGCAGTCAGTGTCCATCAGCGGTCACGGCATGCTGGGGCCACAACGGAAGGCTTTCCTGTGAGACAAATGATTAGGCAGAGCAAGGCTAGCCTTTAAAAACAGCGAGAGGTTCGCTAGTGTCTGGGTTGGTTGGCTCTGAGATTCCAGGCATGCACTGCACTCGGCTCCCAGTATTTAGTCACGGTGACCTCTGGGAATGAGACGGCAATTCCGACAGCTCTGCTCTCTGCACCTTTGTCTTAACGCTGCCTCCCTCTCTGGGTATTAGACTTTGACCTCCGTTGTGTTGTAAGGCCTGAGACTGTCCCAACCCAGCCCAAGCAGAGGAGCAGCCACACACCTCTCCTTTCGGGTCCTCACCCTCACAGCTTCTCTCAGTTCTCACTAGTCTCCCGCGTCTCTCTAGACTGCCCTCGTGGCACTTACCATTCAAGTGTGAGAGAGTAACTCAAGAACTTGCTCTGGAAACACAAGTCGGGGCCTGCTCTGCAATGACTGCTTTCAGGATACCTATTTGAGTTGGGCCTATGCTCCTGCCTCCCCTACACTTAGGTGTGGTCCTATGCCTCGGGATCTGGCCAGAAAAATGTGGGTAGATGTGTTGTTTCGAGCAGTACAGCATCTGAGAAAGTTTCAACCAGAGTATGTTACGTCTTTCATCTTCTCAGACTCCATCCTGCTGCCCAGCACAGCAGGAGGATGCCATGGTAGGGAGGGTACTGAGGACCCTGGAATCTCTCTCTGACCATGCCATCCAAGGAGGCACAGTGAAGACAGCAGGTGTGGAGCCAGACAGCTTTGCCTGGATTCCTGAGGCTAGCAGGTTGTCACCCAAGCCAATAACCTTTCCAAGTTTATCTATCTGAGTATAAATAAGAAAAATAATGGTGCCAGCTGGTTAGGATTGAGATGAGACTTACATCCAGAATGATTAGATATCCTGTGAGTAGTACACAGGAAGGGCTCTGTGTTAGCTACCTCTGTCTTTTATTTGACAGGGAAAAAATTTCTGCCTGTATCACGGAGGCCGGTTTGCATTTACAGCTCTGGAAAGCGATGCCCTACACACAGTCACCGGCTCCCCTCACTCTCCTGCCATTTCTCCAAACACATCAAATGCAACCTTCGGTTCTCTACAGTGCCAGGCATGGACACACTCATCACTGGCGAAAAGAGAAACCGTTTTGGGGCTGGAATTAAGAAGTATCCAAGTGAAAGGTTTGCAAACTATAAAATGCACCTGCCATGTTTTAAGTGCAAGAAGACTGGAATTTCAGTAATCAATTAAAAGTATACGAAGGTAGTGCTTTCCCTGAAGGGGTTCATTCCATCATAGTTTTACAGCAAATTTTTTCTAATGTATTTAATGTTTTTCATGAAAATGTATATATTTGACATAAAAATGAAGCCTTCAGGGCTGGGGATGCAGCTCAGTGGTAGAGTGCGTGCCCAGCATGCTGAGGGCCAAGGTCTATCCTCAGCACCGCACAAAGGGAAAAAAGGAAATCTTCGAAACAAGAAATGAAGACCAAACACCATTTCCTTTAGAACTCAAAACAAAACAAGCTACCAAAGCATTAAGCTGGAGATGAGTACCTTTTTAGAGAAGAGGTCCTACTCTCCTGTTTGTAAAACAGCATCGGAAGGAAACACTGTTAGCACTTCCTTCCTAAGCTGAGCAAGTCTCCTACCTGTCACAGCAAGCAGAGCACCAAAGATTTTAATCAGGGCTAGAACGAAGGAGATCCCAAAGTATCCAGTGAGGGAAAAGAGGAAGGCGTAGCCATAGGTGCGAACAGGGTTCTGCAGGGAGTAAAAGGGCCTGTTAGAAAAACACAAAGCAAGCCCTGAGGTAGCCCATGAAATCAAGCCACAGCTCTGAATCAGCCTCTTGAGCAATAATAAGTCATTCCACAATGCAGTCAAGCAAACAATATTTAGTTTTTATTAATGGGAAAATATTGATGAAATGAAAAACCCTTGATTTGTACATTATGAACTTCTCAAAAATTAACTTACAGAGAATGGATAAAAAAAATTAAATATCAATCATTTCTGAGATCTTTCATTTCTAATCTGTAATGCTGTATTAGAAGAATTACCAAATTATACCAACAATAGCCTTTTTTGAACTTGGCAAAAACTGTACAGAGAAAATTATCAAAGGTAAGATGTTTATTTTTAAGAATGTGATTAGTGCTTACCTTTGAACAAAAAGCCACTGCAGGGCCTAGCCCACTAGTGCACGACAGTCCCAACAAGATGTACACAAAACCGATGGAGTAGGAATACAAAACCTGGGGAAGGCGGAAGTAAAGCAGAAAAATGACTGTCACACCAAAAGGGGAAACTGAAGGGTTTGAATATATACAATTAATCTACTCATTCAGTGCTGCAAAACAAAACATTTTTTTAAAGCAACTTTATCATTGCCCTATGGCTGAAGTTTCTAGAAATAATGGCCAATTCTAGTGGCCTATGAATATATACAGAATTACATAACAAAAATCCATGGCCTATGTGGTGATATACTGTGTAACCTAATAAATTTGCCTGAAGATCAGAGGACAGAACAAGCCACTAGATTAAACAGACGCCAGGCAGTAGTGGCACACACCTTTAATCCCAGTACTTGGGAGTCACATGCCTTTAATCCCAGCATTAGAAAAGTTGAGACAGGAAATGATTATGGGTGGGCGGAGAAAGGTATATAAGGTGTGAGGAGACAGGAACTAGAGGCTTTTCAGGCTGAGGAGTCCTAGAGGCAATATGTGGCAGTGGCTTGTTCCTTTGTTTCTCTGATCTTTCAGCATTTACCCCAATATCTGGCTTAGAGTTTTTTTTATTAAAAGACCATTTAGCAA
>CABHPH010155360.1:0-14583 GCA_902168325.1 Peromyscus nudipes | reverse complement strand
AACTCAGATAAACACACACACACACACACACACACACACACACACACACACACACACACACACACACTATACAATCAAAAATAAAATAAAAATATTATAAAAGACACTTGAAGAAAAGGAAAGTCATACCTTGATCTTAGATTGAAAGAATCAATATACAGATGCCATGCCCCTAAACTAACTTATAATTCAACTCTACCCAAGTCCCAGTCCCAGGGGGGTTTCCAGTCTATGTGAGGGTATAAGCGCCCAGGAGTAACTGCTGGTAGTCTTGAAAAGGAACAAGGTGGCTAGTGCTAATGATGAGGAATGAGTGCAGCTCTTCAAGTTTCTGTGGGCTAAGGCAGAAATCAATGCTAGAGAATTCTGACCCCTGTGTGAGGATGGGAGATACAGAAGCCATCTAAAATAAGTGGGGAGGAAGGGGTGTTTAGTAAACAGAAGGGGGGTTTAGCAGGATTTATTTAATAAAAATGGAAATAATAAAACTACTAGGCAACATGGGTGAAAAGCCTTTTGACACATAGCTAGAAGCCATCAACAAATAGAGAAGTTGGATTAATAAGAATTACAAATTTCCACACTCAGAGTAACACAGAAAGAAATACAAACAGAAGGAAAACAATGTCACAAAGAGGTTTCTTTTAACAGATAAAAGACTGCAGAAATCAATGAGGAAAATATTGATCAGTTATACAGGCTGTTAGCAGTGACAGGTCTCCTCCCAACCTTCCACAATATTGTTAGCACTGTGTTCACGAAAACGATACAGTGGATTAAAATGCACATTTGGTCTTTGAGCCTGTAGCTATTTCCTGAAATCGGCCATGCATCTTACAGACAGCAGAGAAGCACTGGGTGCTCACCATCTCAGAGTTGGATGCATTGTGCAGCTTCATAGCTTTCTCCTGAACATTCCCAATGACGGCATCTGCACACAGTGCCAGGGAGATAAGCATCACACCTTCAAGGAAGAAGAGAATGATCTTCTTTAAGCATATTAACTGCAAGCAAGGTTGATCAGAAGTTTAACTGAGCTAAAAGTCAAAAGCAGATTGTCAATCCCATTTGGCTGGAATGCTGAATATGCTGATCTATAACTTGTTTTGGTAAGCACATAGGTAATGATATTAATGTAAAAAAGACAGACACTAATAAACTAATGCTACCATCAGAATCATACTTCAGCATCATGTCAAATAAAGTCCTACTTCTAACCTGGATAGTATGATGGAAGGAACAAGTGTAGAAACTCCTAGAAGATCTATTGGGATCGGTGGTGACACAAGATATTTGAGAGGAAAAACAAAAAACAAACATTTAGAGAAAAATCATACACACAAAATATCTTCTAAAAGGTTCAATTTAAAAGGAACACATGGGCATTGCCAAGGTCATTTCTGTGGCACGGCTTCTGACTGGAACTGTAGACATTCTCCTCTATCAGCCACTCATTTTCAGTCTCCACACTTTCCAGGTAATGTCTGTTGAGAAGTACAGCTACAACTGAGAATTCTGGGAAACAACTGGAATACCCAACCCTTTTATAGTTTTACAACCCTCAATTCCATACTGTCTCAGACACACCTAATTCAATGGTGATTTTGTTAGCTTGCCAGACAAACTGTCTCAGTGACTGTTCACATAAGCAAGCCTCCCTTTCACATCCATGAGGATAACATGAACAATATTAAGTTGTCACATGCTGTAGTGACAGGTCCAATGGCATCGGGTCTGGGCGATACCACTCACTCCTGGGAAGCAGCAGGCAGGTGTGCATGAAACAGGCCTGGCTGCCTCTGAGCTTCACATACAGAGGAAAAGTAGTCATGGTTCCATCTGTGGATCTCATGGGCTTGCGGGCTTTGTCTCAACTTCTCAATATTACAACCCTTTAATACAGTTCCTCATATGTGACTCCCAATCATAAAATTATTTCATTGCTACTTCTTAACTGTAATTTTGCTAATGTTATGAATTGTATGTAAATATCCAATATGCAGGATATCTGATAGATATGTGACCCCTCTGAAAGGGTCATTAGATTCCCAAAGGGGTCATGACCCCTAGATTGAGAACCTCTGCTCTAAAACCAAAGTGGGGACTGATATTCACCAGTTTCTCTCACGAAGAATGTCTGGGTTCTAATTCTTTCAATATGTGCCCACAGAACTCAGGAAGAGAGAAGACCCTGGTGCCCTGGGGTACACCTTCCCTGGCTATCTCATCTCTCTCTTGTCCCCTCTCTGCTGCACGTGTGTGTTCTCAGCCCTTCTTCCTCAGGTGATAGATACCACATAAAGTAAGACAAAAGCAACTAACCCTTGGTGCCCTTTACCCAAGAGTGGGCCTGATTCGTTCTGGAGAGTTCTGATCTCTTCTTTCCAACAAAGACCATCTTTCCTACTTATTAAGCAGCACAACAGATAGGGCATTGAAAAGGAGTGAGGGGGGGTTGTCTTACTCTTTCACAGGAGTTTCCTAAGAGGAGAAACTGCTCTTCTGACCCTACCGACTTGGAGCAGCACACACAGCCACTCCCAGATGTTATCATTCTACACCCGAGTGCTGCTTTCAACACCTTGCTATTTCCAGAGAATCATCTTAGGTGTACTACATGCAGTGAGGTTTCCATGGAAGCCGAGGCAGCAAGTTCCCTCAGGACTGTGGCTGTGAGAGGGCTGCCCCAAGAGGTCCAACTGCTTATATTTAAACACATTAATTCAGCCTGGTTAACCAGGGCCAGTAAGACTGGCTGATAACTGGTCTGACTCTTGAGAACCATTGTGAAGCTAATGTAACCAATATTTTCATTGTAGAAATGGTTATTTTACACTTGTGCTTGCTGGTTTCCAATATTGCTTTTCCCTGTTCTCTTAGGTGTTTTTTGGTTTTTGTTTTTCTGATCTAGAAACTTTAAATGCTATTTTACTGAAGATAAATGATGGGATGACACTGTGTTCTTAGTAAAATCCTTCTAGTAGCTAAAGGAAAATACTATATGTATATAGTAAATGCCCCAAATACCCCAAAACAATTTATCTCAGTGGTTCTCATCTTTCCTAAGGCTGTGACCCTTTAAAAATACAGTTCCTCATGTCATGGTAACTGCAACCATAAAATTATTTTTGTTGCTACTTCATTACTATAATTTTGCTAATGTTATGAATCATATTATAAATATGATATGCTAGATATCTGATATGTGACCTCTGTGAAAGGGTCGTTTGATCCCCTAAAGGGATCATGACCCACAGGTTGAGAACGTGATTCATCTGCATGGTCATGAAAAAAAAAAACCGGATTCTAATGCTTATTCTTATCCCTGGACACACTGTAATACTTATTTGGCTTTTGAAAACTCTAAATTTAATTGACAAAAAGCATAGAGCACAATGGAGGAAACTAAGTCACAGAGTTACAGCTCTATTCATGTTACCACCGTGACTTCCCCACATCTGCTGTGTGCATGGACAGGTCGGCACACACATGCTGACTCTTGTCTTTGACAGTTAACCGGGAGCCTTTTGTCATGTACTCCAACAATGGTGCATCTCTAGAGCACTGACACTTTTACTAGAGTTTGGAAAGTCTGAAAGCCTTGTTAGGTATGGACTCATCGACATCAGAGAATCATTTAAAATCCTCGTGAAAACTTACAAATTCTTATTCAAAATAAAATGCTTATACAATTTAGGAATACAAATACATTCCTCACCTGTCAGATTGAAGTTTGGTGCAATTGTACTGTCAGCCAGGGTAAACCAGATCAGGCCAAGGCTCATGCACACTGCTGCAGACACATCTGCAAGGTTGTACCGCTTTCCTATGTGAGACAAAGGGAAGCTGGCCTCATTATGCAAATATTTACCCAGCCTACTGTCAGATCATGGGGCTTCACCAAGCAGAATAGGGATGTGCTGTTCACGTCTAATGCTCAAACCATGAAGAACACTCAGATCAAGGCACACAGCAACCCCAGGAGGTTTAAGATTAAAGCAGGTACCACATGATCTTGTTAGATAGAAATGAGATCTTATTTTATCTATTATGACAAAAAACAAAACAAACAAAACACAAAACCACACACATGCACTACTTGATGGTAAGGATATGCCCTGAAAATGCACCTGAGGGGGATCTTGTTGTTGTCTGACGTCATCAGGACACATACACAGACTGAGATGGCTATGATGTCACTGGGTAACGGTATCTCATGGGAGCATTTGCATACACAGTCTACTGGTGACTAAAGCTTCCTTACACAGTGCATGACTACAATTTTGTGAAAACTGACAAAAGTAAAAGGTATACTCGCCAAGTTTCACTATTTGTAAAAATGAGTATGTCTTTTATCTTATGTATAATAAAAGACTACAGATTTTCCTTTAGCTTGTAAGTTTACAACAGGAAGAGAGTAATGATTCTGGCTACATAAATACCATTTCAGCTTATAAATACTATGTGAAGACCATTAGGCAGGGGAGAATTCACTCATTTTCCTCTGCCTAATGTATTCTAACTTTCGGTAAAGATTCTAAGGAAATATATGTGCCTAGTCAGAATTTTTAATAGAGACTGAGGTAATTTTTCCACATGAACGACTATCCTGAAGTGTCCAATGAGGTGGCTGACACTTTCCACTATAAAAGGTCAACCCCAGGAAGGCATCTTGATGCACACACTGAGAGCAGGCTGCACAAGCCCTTCAGTGATGGGAACAGCCTCAAGACAGGAACCAAGCAACAGCTTGCTCCAAGGCTGGCTGCTCCAGCTGCGTCCTCTTTCCATCCAGCTCCACGCAGCTTGGCTCTAAATCATCAGAGCCGGTGCAGTCAGGGAAGAAGTGGGTCCACTCAGACGGGCTTCACTATGTGAATATGGCACTGTGGGGTGCATTAAATTCCAAGATAAAATAATAAAACAAAAATACTGGCTTTCCCCTCTTATGTCCAAATTATGAACCTCAAATACTATAGTATGTTAGAGAATATCAGTGTTTTTATGACACCCTATTTTTACCAGATACTATACTATCACAATAGAACAGTGTTGTGGACATTGACTGTTTTTCCTAATGCCAGATGCCACAACATAGCTGTGCGCTTCAAACAGTATAAAATGTCATTACTGTACCTTGAATAAAAACTCCTCCTAGCATAACAGGAATCAGTTTGCAGCACTTGAAGATGACTTGGGTGGGGTAATTCAGGTAGCCCAAGGAAGTGTTTGATAAGCCCATAGTACCCACAGTTAGAAAAGCTATTATCATGTAGGTTTTTCCTGGTATTCTGGAAGAGACAATTTTTAAAACCTTCATTGTGGGACCCAGTTTCATAGTACTTTAAAGATGATGGCTTACAATGTGCTTCCCTATTCCTGGTTAATGTTTCTGGAAATATACATTAAAAAAAATCATTCTTTTCAAGTTGTAACACTGTTTACTTGTACATTAATAAAAATCACAATATACTTTTACTGAATCTTCAATGAGGAATCTAAATTGTGTGTTATAACAGTAAGAGACTTACTGAGATTCTAACTGATGTATAAATGGTGATCAAAGATTTTCTTACAGTAGCTCTAGGTATAGAAAAAAACTATCTTGATTTAATTCATAAAAAAGAGATGATTAAAAAAATATGGGCCTCTACAACGGTAAAAAGGTCCCAATTACTAATGTTGGAAATTAACTTTTAAATTGCTTTTGCTTCCTAATGTTTCCATTCAGCATTAGGAAAAAAATGTAACTACCAGAACAGGCAAAGAAATTCTCTAGAGAAAGCTCACGAGCTTTACAACTCCAGGCATGATTGTTACTACAATATTTTATAAACCACCTCTCTATTTCCCATGTTATAATAATAATCAGCTTCAGGTAAAGTTTCTGATGCTGTCTTTGTAACCTCTAAACTTTTAACTTAAAGTCACCAGTATGGGTATATGTTCACTCTGAGTAGTTACTAATGGTTTAAAATAATAATATCTGTCTGGCATACTGTATGATAGACAAAAAAAAAATTAGTCACATAATTTGATTATGCTGTGTACTTAGATGTCACCTACCTACATTTAAGCATTTGAATTGGTATTTAAATCAGGCACAAAGGCACACAATTCTCCCAATTTTTTTTTCTTTTCTTCCTTCCTCTTTCTTTTCTTTTTATTTTTTTCTTTTGGGGACAGGATCTTTAGCCCAGGCTGGCCTCAAAATCCCTACATAACGGAGGAAAACCTCGAGTTTCTTTCTGACCAGTATACTACCTGAGTGCTGAGATGACAAGCATGTGCCACCAAGTCTGATGGATGTGGTACTAGTGACTGAATCCATGGCCTTATGCATGCTCGGCAAAGACTCTACCAACTGAGCTACATCCCCAACTCTCTACATCTTTTATATGGGTATTTATACACTAAAACAATTTGTTGGAAAAATTCTATTGAAATGCATTATTTACCCTTTCAACTTTGAGGTTTTCCTACTTAAGTACTAATGTAGGAGTCAACATTTAAAACCCACTGACAAGAACTGGCCTGCCCATGGGGTGTCCTTCAATTTCCACAATGCATTTCCTCAGTGTCCCTGGAGTCTGACCAATCATTGCCCTTGTCAGCGAAGGAGGGAACATCACTTTCCTGGCTTAGGATAAAAACCAGTCATCAACTTTCCTCAAAGAAAAACTAAACAATGGAGGCCAGAAAGGAAAAACTTCAGTTATGAGGAATGTTCTGGCAGCAGGATACAGGCAGGCAGGAGTTGTCCTGAGGCTCAACCCCCAAAGGAACTTGCTACATGACCTTATAAAAATGTCAGCCCTCCTCCTGGCCCTGTTTCCTTATGGGTGATGAGGAAGCTGCATTTCATCAGTCTGCCTCCCAGATTCCTGGTGTTTCTATTTTATTTAATTCTCCAATAGTTTCTCAAAGATGGTGGGGAAAATGCAATTGAAAAGGAATCCTTCAATTGCAAAAATCATCTACTTCCTATCCCCCAAACTCAGACAATGGCTAAAAAGTTATTATTCGGCGAGGGATGGTAGCATCATGTTTCAAGCATCGGAGCTGTGATGTTACTCCTCAAGCACACTCTCAAGCAAGCCCAGAGTTCAGAGACTCCCCAGGGCTTGACAGAGCCAGTGAGGGGCAGTGCCCAAACCCATGTTCTTTACATTCTAAATTCGGTGCTTGTGCTAACACAGCATCACTTATACAGACCCAAGCAGAGAAAACAACTAAGCAGAGGCTAAAAGGAGTAGCAGTCAAGGAGATTCATTGGGGCCGGATGAAGCTCTCAACACTTCAAGACAATGTGCCTTGTAAAGAAAAGGCTTCTGTTTACAGCTACTCATTTTAAGTCTAGAAATTCATCTTTCAAAATCAAATGTTTAAATCAAATGCAAGCTATTTTGTTTTCAAATATTTTATGGTCACATGGCCAGAAAGCTGAGATAATCTAGCCTGTACCACATCTCATCTGCTTGGCTGATACAGAGAGACGCTTCCTCCTCAAACTCAACTTCAGGAGCAGTACCCTGACTTCTACCCTGAAGCAGCGGTTTCCAAGAGATAATGGATCGTCAGCCCCTCACTATTAGTCTTGGCAATGATATTTACTTACTTTCTAGTCTATCACTCACGTTTCATCTTGGAGTTTTAGAGCATGAAAAAACAATAGAGATGATAGTCTCACACTTGAGTACTTAACTATAACTGTTGTAAAAATTACCAGCAATAGAATTTGGGAAATAAAATTACATCTATAAAGACATTTGTTAGATTCTTCCAGTAAAAATCTGTGTAAATGGATTTGAATGTTTAAAATTGAATAGTTACCTATGTATACACTTCAAAACAATTATGTAAAAACTAACAAGCTGTGATTTTTCAGGCATTAAACATTTATACAAAAGATAGAATGTCAGTATTGTCTTTATTATCTTTTAACTGTCCCACAGACATATGAATATAGCCATCCTAGATGGGATGAAAGGGTGAGCATGCTTCACTTATCCCCACTGCATGCCCACGTTCCTAACTATCTTCTGTTTATGGTCACACTATTACTGTATTTTGTTCTATATGCCATTAGGGATAAACCAAAGTATTTTTTCAAATCTATATGGCTACTAATTTAAAAGACTTTGAAATAAGTGTTCTGGATTTAACAAAAAGAAATGTGTTCCTCCAATATTTAGGAACACAGATTTCCAAACCAAGACTAGAATGTGGGAGATGGACTTGTAGGAAGAAGGGAAGCTCACAGGCTGGGAAAGAGATGAGGAAGGGTGGGGTGAGAGTATACACATACACACACACACACACACACACACACACACACACACACACACACACGTGTGGGAAACAACAAACTGTTATCAATTACAAGAGAGAAACCTTGGACTCCCAGGTAAAGCCTCTACATGCCTTGGTGAAGAAATAGCTGTATGAAAGGACTTTGCTTTAAGACAGTGGATACACCAGCAAGAATGGAGCTAGGTTAAACAGCTCTGGCTGCTGTTTAGTGGGGGCGGGGGTGGAGGAAAAGCCTCATCCAAAAGGGAAGTCAGTCCTAGTGTAGACACAAGCAGTTCTACCCTCAGAACAAGGCCAGAAAGAGCCTCCAATTCAGTGGTGGGTTTTGGTGAGACTGATGTCTCAGGTAGATGGGTCAGTGCTGGAGAGGAATCCCACTCTGAGGGCAGTGGCTGGGTACCAACCTGATGGAACCGACTGTTTAAAATTTATCTACTTGGGGTGGCCTAAAGACAGGGAACAACGACGAGCCAGAGAGTCTGCCGTAGGACCTGAGAACTCTGAAGGCCCAGGAGGCTCCTTGACAGCCACAGCTGCATCCCTCCAAGAGGGTGAGGAGCACTCAGGGGGGCTACAAAGGACAGACAGGTGCTTTGTCGGCAGAGGGCTCAGTGCCGTGTGTGCGACACTCCCAGCACACATGTTAGCCCCTTCCAAGCAGAATTTCAGTGACACCAGGGGATACTATGTAAGGAGTCACAGGAGGGTGAGGGTCTGCCCAGCCCACAATTGCAGAGATTCTGCTACACAGACAGGCTTCTAAACTGGAACACAGAGGCTTGTTCACTACCACACAAACCACAGCAAAGACAGGAGGCCACAAGGCCACTTGCCTCTGCTAGCAAGAAACTGGCAGGACTCACAGGGAGATGGCCATGGCTGTATCCTTTGTCCCCCAAATTTCTCTTTCTTGGGCACATTTAGTAGTATTTTTACTTTACTGTATTAAAAACAGATCTATGCTTTTACTTTTCTCCTTCATATACCCATCTAATGCTGCTTACCCATGGTTTTCATTACTAGGCAAGCATTTCTCTTCTCTTTTCTCCCCTTTATGCCTCCTGTGTTTTTCTCCACTCCTCTTAGCAACACTCTAACCTTATTTTACTTTTTTGGTGTTTTGAGACGGAATTTCTCTGTGTAACAGTCCTGGCTGTTCTGGGACTTGCTTTGTGACTGAAGCTGGCCTTGAACTCACAGAGATCCACCTGCCTCTGCATCCCGACTGCTGGGATTAAAAGCGTGAACCACCATGCCTGGCTTGACCTTATTTTAGAAAACAAACAAACCCACCCTTTTATTTTTTATTCCCTTTCCTAACATATGTCTAATTTTGTTTTTGAACTTTCTCATAATTGGAAAATTTTGTTTACTGGTATTTCTTTTCTTAATGTTTTTTGTTTTTTCTTTCCCTTTGTAACACTCTCATCTGTTCTTGTCTTCTCTATCATTCCTCCTTCCCACGCCACTTCCACCGCATTTCATTCGCTATTTCAAATCTAGCACAGTCATCCTACGTTAGCTTTTGCCATTTTTTTGTTATATCATTGGTGATGTGTGAGCTGCATTTACTTTTAAGTGTATTTTATATCCTCTTTGATTGTGCTGCTGTCACAGTTTTGTTGCTGTTGTTTTTTGTTTGTTTGTTTTAACCTTGTTGAATTGTACTGGGGACTGAGCCTTCAAGAAAAGGCTGCCCAATAAGTTGAACTCCAGATGAAATTGGAAGAGATAACCAAACCAAGAGATGTGTAAATAGCTACAAGGAAAAGACACACACACACACACACACACACACACACACACACACACAGAGAGAGAGAGAGAGAGAGAGAGAGAGAGAGAGAGAGAGGTGACTTCAAAAGATCCTAACTCAATTATTGAACTCAATGATACTACTGAAATGGTAAAATGCCGCAGAGACATCCAGAGTGTATCAGTAAGAATGGTAAGTGACCTTAGTGAGCACCCATACAAGCAGCAGGACAAAATCCAGGACTTAAAGTCAGCAACATAGAAAAAGTTAAAATAAAAAAAAAAAAAATAGGGCGAGGGGAATGAGAAACTCTGTAATATGGATGAGAAGTTGGGCAAGGTGGGGAAATCATCAAGGAAATTGAGATTTTGGGGGAAAAAAAGTTGGAGATTTAAAAAAAAAAAAACCTCAATGAATCAAATAAAAACACAATGGAAAGCATCGCCAAGAGACTTGACCCAGCAGGAAAGAAAGTGTTTCAGGGATGGAAGGCACAGGAGACAAATGCTACATAAAACTGATAAAGAAAACAATGAAGGAGTATAAAGCCCAAGAACTCTGGGAGCCAAGCAAGGGTAGAAGCTGAGTTAAGAATGACAGACATGCAGCCTGGAAAACCATAGCAGCACATTTCACAAACCTAGAGAAAGAAATGGGCATCCAAACACAAGAGGGCAGAGTCCCAAACAGACATAACCAGAGAAGAATGTCTCCATGGCATACAGAAATACAAAGAAACAAGATTAAAAGCTGAAAGAGGGAAACACGAGCTGGCCTATAGAGATACACACCTCAGAGTAACATCAGATCTCTCTCTCATCAGCAATTTTAATCCAGGAAATCATGGAATGATACAGTTCAAGCCTGCTGACCCAGTTGCTATATTCAGTAGCATTATCTTTGAAAAATAATTAAAAATGCAAATATTTGAAGATAAGCACAAATTAAGTTCATGATCACCAATTTAGCATTCCAGGAGACACTTAAAGGAATACTTTACACGGAGGAAGACGGAAAAAATGGTCTCAATCATGAGATAATAATAAAGCACGACTTTCATGAGAGGAACAGACAACAAAGGAGAGCTCAGAAAGAATTCATCAGATCCAATGAAGTAAGCCAGCAAACCCTTAACAGGAGGGAGAAAGAACAAACAATAATCTAAGCAAGGGAATTATGGTAATTTGTAAACAATCTCCAAAGATAAATGACCTGAAATGTAGACGACTTGAACCCAACAATAAAGAGATGCAGACTGGCTGACATATTAAAATCTAAATCTAGTTGATGTTTTCCAGAAACATTTCTCTGGAAGATACTCACAGACTGAGAGTCATAGGGTGGAAGTGAACCTACCAAGCAAATGGAAACCGAATACAGACTGATGTAACTTTTTGGTAGCTGGTAACTTGAAATCAAATTAAGACCTAGGTAATAAAGAAGGTCAGCATATAGTAATAAAGGGAACAACTGAGCAGCAGCTATAACTATTGTAAATAAATATGTAACAAACACTGTGGCTCATGATTTCACTGATTATTAACAGACATAAAAAGTCACTTCAATGTGAGTCCAATAGAGTGGGAGATTTTATAGCCAATTCTCATCTTTAGACAGGTCATTCAAACTAAAAATCTACAAGGAAACTTTATAACATTGGTCAATGGATTTAACAGATATACCAGCCTCAGTTGACTCAATATACACAAATCAATGTAATACACCACATCAATAATCTTAAGGACAGAAACCACAAGATCATCTCAATAGGTGTAGAAAAGATCACAGACTAAGTTCTATACCCCTTCATGATTAAAACTCTTAAGAAACTAGGAGAAGACATCCACATCAAGAAATTCAAGGCTCTAGATAGCAAAAGTTATACTCAAAGTGCTCAAAATCTTAGCTAGAGGGCCAGCAAGATGGCCTGCAGTAATGAGTGACAGCCAGGGCTCACAGTGTAGGTGCAGAACTGACTCCTGAAAGGTGTTCTCAGACCTAATCACACATGCCCACACACATGACACTCGAGCTTTCTCTTCCTTCCTCCCACCGTTTCACATACACAATGCAATCTGAAAAATTAAAAGAGCATATTCTCTATGTTAGCGCATAAAGAGAAGAGGAAGAAATAAAAGGTACACAAATAGGAAAGAAAAATGTCAAATCATTCTTATTTGTATCCAGCACAATCCTATTAAAGAACTTAAAAACTCTACCAGAAGATTCATGTGATTAATTTTATATACCAAAACCAAGTTTGCTAAGGAAGAAATGAGGAAAATCCCACTTATAATTCTTTAAAACAGAACCAAAACAAAACACACATCTAACCAAGGAATAAACTTAACCAAGAGATCATGGAAGACTGCTCTAACGACACTTGCAGACAACAAGGAAACTGGAGACACTGGATTGGCAGAATTAACACTGTGAAATAGCTGTATTAAGTCATCTACAGATTCAACAAAATCCCATCATAACTCTAATGCAGTTTTTTTACAGTAGATGAGACAATCCTAAAAATCATAAGCACAAAGGACCCCAAAGCACTCCTAATAGAAAGTACAGTGCTGGAGGTATCACAGGGAATTCTACTATAGAATCATATTGACAAAAAAATATGACGGTAGACCCCCAAAAGATAGAGACCAACAGAACAGAAGATCTAGAGAGAAACTCCCACAGCGACGTACAACTCATTTTGGACAAAGGTGTCAAAACATACAACGGGAAAAGACAGTCCCTCTCAACAAACAGTGCTGGCCAACTGGATACTCATGTAGAACCAGATCCATATCTCACCCTGCGTAAAAATGAATTAAAAATAGATCAAGACCTCAATATAAGACTTAATGCTCTCAAACTCTTGGGGGAAAGCACTTCAAGATACAGGCATAGGCAGTGACGTTATGAAAGGTGCTCCAGAAGTGCAGGAGAATCCCAAGAACAGACAAACTGTATCACATAAAACCAAAAACCTTTTGCTCAGCAAAGAAAACAGAATGAAGAGGCAGCCTACAGAATGGGGCAAAACAGTCTGTGCTAACTATACACCAGATGGGGATTAATATTGAGAATATATTACCCTCCCCCCAAATTAAACACTGTAACACAAACCATGCAGTCAAGAAATGGGCTAAGAAACTGAATACACAATTTTCAAGAGTAAATGTAAATGGCCAGAAGATATTTGGAAACCTTAGCCATCAAGGAAATGCAAATTAAGGCAATACATCATTTCTGGAGAGGATGCAGGGAGAAAGGAATGTTTGAATCCTGCTGGTGGGAATATAAACTGGTGCCACCCAATGGAAACCAGTACGGGGTTTTCTAAAAACTAAAGAACATGTCATAGCACAGGGCCCAGCTGTGCCACTCCTCATCTAGAAAGGACGAAATGCACAGAAGTGTCTGCACATCCGCGTCTACAGCTTTACTGTTCTCAAGAGCCAGGGAAGAGAGCTAGCCTAGGCATCTCACAACCTACGACAGATGAAGAAAACAAGGTGTGGAGCTTTATTTAGCCATGAAGAGAAATGCAATCAGGACACCTGCAAGGAAATGGATGGAGCTGGAATTCATTATGTTAAATGCACTAAGGGACAAACAGAGACACAGCCATATGTTCCCCCCACATAAGGTACCTAAACTTATATATATATAAAACTTACGAGGAAGTACTTGAAATTAGAAAGGGGACAAGAGGGAAGAAGGAAGAGAGGGAGGAAATGGACAGGGTATCACACTCCTGTGACATGAAAGCAGGGAAGGGGACTACCTATGGGAAGGGAGCAGCAAGAGTGGGGGCAGGTAAACGTGGGGTGCAGTGTGGGAGGGGATGGACTAGAACATCCTACGGTGACACGTACATGAGAATGCCAAAATAAAACCCTTACTATCAACTCATTAAAAAAAATAAAGAATCCAGATCTCAACTACCAGACACTGTAACGTCAGGGGATACAGCCCACAAAACATTAACTTGACACTTCAAAAACTGTTAGAAAACTTGCCACTAGCCTTTTGCTTACCCATGTGATGTTGGCGCATTTTAAACCTTTCACTAGGCGTGCTTGGTCAACTCATGGAAATGTGTATCTGAGCTCTCTGAAGGAGTGTGCTTAACCATGAATTGACCCATGATCTATTTCATTTTTGTGACACTGTATTTAAAAGGGGGAAATCTACTTTTCCAGCGCACAACGGAAATAAATAGATTTATTATTTTAAGCAAGAGGTTCACACTGATAAAAACTCATGATCAGATGTTAGCAGGAAATGTAGAATCATGCACAGTCAGCATGCTGACTTTATTTTTTCATATCCAACTGATGCAGTAACCACACCACATACCTTCTCCTTTTGTCCTGAATGAGCTGAAGTTCTATTAGGCCAAATATGGAGTAAAATGCAAACTGCATTAAAGTAAGGTACCAGCCATAGGGCTTAAAGCCTTCCATTGAAAATATCAACTCCTGTGAAAAGACAAGGAATGCTGTTAACTTCAAGGC
>CABHPH010155359.1:62366-73230 GCA_902168325.1 Peromyscus nudipes | reverse complement strand
CAGTGGAATTACAGACACACTCACATGAACAGTATCGGAATTACAGACACACTCACCATGAACAGCCTTTGCAGTGAGCACTAACAATCAAACACAGGTCCTTACGTTTGCACAGCAAACACTCTACCCATTAAAGCCATCTCCCTGTAGCTGGAGTTTTCCTGTGTCCCACCTGGCCTGTGGTCAGGACAAGTCTCTCTCACCCACCAGTCCTGAAGCCACTTGGACCCAAGTAAACACACCAGAGGCTCATGTTAATTAAAACTGCTCGACCATTAGCTCAGGC
This sequence comes from Peromyscus nudipes, assembly GCA_902168325.1. Classification (NCBI taxonomy): domain Eukaryota; kingdom Metazoa; phylum Chordata; class Mammalia; order Rodentia; family Cricetidae; genus Peromyscus; species Peromyscus nudipes. The sequence goes on along the minus strand of CABHPH010155359.1, from coordinate 72,944 downwards.
CTACCACTGACTAGCTCTTACATTTAAACTAACCCATAATTCTTATTTTTGTTTAGCCATGTGGCTTGGTACCTTTTTTAGTTTTGCCTTTACATCTTGCTTCCTCTGTGTCTGGCTGGCGACTCTTGACTCAGCCTTCCTGTTCCTCTCCAATCCCATTATCACTACTTTAAAAAACAATTTTTAAAACCATCCAATACTTCCTGCCCCTCTGTCTTTTAATGCCAATTATCTGGCAAAATTCACAGCCCAGATGAACCTAATTAGCATTTTCTGCCAGACTTACCTTGGCTGGCGGGAAAACCCCAGACATAGCTGGACCAGTTGGTATCACCAAAAATCAGTGAAAGGCAGGCTCAAAGAGATGTTGGTTCCATCTCTGTCAGCTTTACAATATTTAGAACCATCGAAGAAACAAACCTCTGAGCCTGTCTGTGAGGGCTTTATCTAGATTAGGTTGAGGTGGGGGGAACTACTCTATATGGGTGCTACCGTTGCATGGACTAACGTCCCGGAGGGGGTAAAAAGAAGACAACTGGTTGGGTGCAGCATTTATCGACAGCTGCTCCCTCACTGCAAAGGCAACATGGCCAGCCACCCTTCTGCTTGGACCACCATGCCTTCCTGCCATGATGGAACGCATGCCTTCAAAGAGCAGGCCAGCTGGGCGGTGGTGGCACATGCCTTTAATCCCAGCACTCAGGAGGCAGAGGCAGACAGATTTCTGTGAGTTCGAGGCCAGCCTGGGCTACAGAGTGAGTTCCAGGAAAGGTGCAAAGCTACACAGAGAAACTCTGTCTCAAAAAAAACAAAACAAAATAAACAAAAAAAAACAAAGAGCAGGCCAAAGTAAATCCTTCCTTCCTTAAATTGCTTCTTGTCAAGTATTTTGCACAGAAGCAATACAATTAGCTAATACAAGCTCATAATCCCACCCAGTGGATAGCTAGAAAATTCCCTCCCAGTTCTCACATCCACCTCAAATTTTCTCTCCTGTCACCTCTGACTCCACAACCTGCTGCCTTGCTCTAAAAAGCCAATCCACTTTCCTTGAAGAAGCAGCTCTCTTCAGGTGGACATGTCCTTACCTTCACACTACCGAGTCTTCTTACTTACAGAGCTTTGTAGATTGCCTGCTCGTCTGTAAAGGCCAGTCACTGCACTGCTCCCCGACTCCTGGCTCGTTGAGGGGTACGTACCAATAGTCAATGCTCTGTGTATCTGCATCTTTGACATCCTCAGATCCACCATGTCCTTCCCGACAGTAAGCAAACATTCTTATGTTTCTTATCTACTTGGAAGGAGAACGGGGAGGCGGGGGGGGGGGCTAAAGAGATGACTCAATGGCTAAGGGAACTTGCTGCCCTTTCAGAAGACCTGGGTTCATTTCCCAGGACCTTGGGGCAGCTCATAAACACCCAAATTCCAACTCAAAGGATCACTTTCTTCTGGCCTCCTTGGATACCAGACATGCACATGATATACAAACATATGTGCAGGCATTCACACATACACATAAAATAAAAGTAAATATTTTTAAACAGAAACAAGGAACTAAGAATATGGCTCAGTCAATGATGTGTTTGCTGCGCAAACCTGAGGGCCAGTGTTCAGAGCCCCAGCACCTAAGTAAAAGCCATGTACAGTGGCCCCATCTTTAATCCCAGCACTGGGGAGCCAGACAGAGGCAGATCCCTGAAGCTCAGTGACTAGACAGCCTAGCTGGATTCATGAGTTCCAGGTTCACTGAGACACCCTGGCTCAAAATGTAAGGTGGAGAGTAAGCAACAGAGACACTGGACATTGACTCAGCCCTCTACACACACACACACACACACACACACACACACACACACACACACCAAAACAAAACAAAACAAAACCCCCTCATCACTCCGTCCTTCATCACTCCCTCTTCCTAGCACAATCTGTTCCAATTCTCTTTTCCTTTGACTTGCCCAAGACTTCCAATTTACCTAATTTCTTTCTCAGCTCATGGAGCTCCTCATCCTTCTTTTCTTGGTCCTTATCTGTGAAATGTCCTCATGTCAAGCAATCTTCATTTCTCCTCTCTATTCCTTGTCCAATCCATGACTCTGGGCTCTGTCTACTCACACACTGATGACTCCTCAGTTTAGACCTCCAGCTCTGATCACCTCAAAGCCCTACTTCCAACACCAGCCTCTGATGACCCTCCTTAAAATACCTTAGTCTCTGCTGGGATATAGCTCAGTGGTAGAACACTTGCCTAGCATACTCATGGCCCTAGGTTCCATCCCCTGCACCACACACAGACACAATAAAGATGGCTTTCAATTCCCCATATTAACGGTTGTCACAATCAATCTAGTTAAACAAAATAGAAAGTTTAAAGCTATCCTCGATACTTCCCTTCCTTCGATCTATGTGGTGATTTCATCCTTTATTTTTTCTTCCCCTTTATATCTCAGGTTAACCCACATATTTATATATTTATTGCCACTCATAGTCCAAGCTACAACCATGCCTTGCCTCAATTCTTTATGAATGACCAAAGACTACATATCAATGCAAATAGCTCATGTACAGGCACTGTACATGACAAATCATTCAAATATGAACAGAGGTGAGACCTCCTGGGTGGCCACTGTAAAGAGTCCATTCACTCAACAAATACTCTAGCCTAGGCAGTGAACTGAGTATGGGGAGAAGACTAAGGAATCCTTCCAAACCTCACAGTCTATCAACAACGTTTAAAAATAAAGATTTGAGAGATAAGGCTAGGGCCCTCATGGTTTACCCTGACGACACTATAAGAAGGGGGGAAATCAGAACAACACACACACTCCACGGCTCCTGCCAGCTAACACCATGCACCACCTGAGGAGTCTGCCAGCAAAAGGCGAATCACCAAATGTATCCTCTTATCATTGTGACCAAAAACCTGGGAGTTCAAATAAATCTGCTTTGTTTTGTAAACTTAGCTTGCCCCAAGTACTTCATTATCGTAATGAGAAATGGACCAACCCAGTGACTTACCTAGGATGAGCGGTACTTTAGGTCTCCACCTCTCCATGAAGATTTTGGAATGAATAGAGAAAAGGCCATTGTGGTGGTTTGAATAGGAATCCCCCCCCCAAACATGCTGGGTCATTAGGGAGTGGTCCTACTTGACAGGAATTAGGAGTGACTTTCTTGGAGAAAGTGTGTCGCTGGGGGGTGGGCTTTGGGTTTTTGGAAGCTCAAGCCAGGCCCAGTGGCTCGCTCTCTCTTCCTGCTGCCTGCTGATCTGGATGTAGAATTCTCAGCTGCCTCTCCAGCTCCATGTCTGTCTACATGCTGCCATGTTCCCTGCCATGTCAGTAATGGACTAAACCTCTGAAACTGTAAGCCAGCCCCAATTAAATGCTTTTCCTTTATAAGAGTTGCGGTGGCCGTGGTGTCTCTTCACAGCAATAGAACATTGATGAAGGCAGCCATATTGATGGCAACTAAGCAACCAATTCCTATCGTTTCTCACAGTGCTCCTAAAGATATGCCTGCAAAGTCTGCCTTGCGGTCAGATTTACACACTGCTTGGTCTGGCCCCAAGAATCCATTTGTAATACCAAACAGGTCAGCATCACCTTTACATAAATAACTGTTACTGGTTGATTGGCTTGATCTGTTTAGGAGACATCCAGGCAGTTTGACCGGGTCATGTGCTCAGTGCATGAATTGGCTGTTTGAATCCTGGGGCTTAGTAGAGACCCTTGGCTCAGCCCGGGAGGAGGAGACTAGAACTGCCTGGGCTGAGTTCACCAGGTTGATCTCAATCCTCGGGGGATTCTTTGCCCTGGAGGAGATGGAAATGGGGGGTGGGTCGGGGAGAGGGGGGCGGGGCGGCAGGAGGGAGAATGGGGAATCTATGGCTGATATGTAAAGTTGAATTATATTGTAAAATAAAATAAAATAAATTCAAAAAAAAATAACTGTTACTGGTTTCTGTTATTGCTCATTCTCAGAGGGAAGAAAACACATTAAATTTCTCCATTAAAAATGTCACAGACACACACTTCTCTAGCTGTCTATGTCAATGTAATCACAGCAGAAGAGATACCCATAACAAGATCAAGACAGGAAAAAACAACAGGGTTAGCTGCACAGACAGTATTACTTGTGAGCTTACTCTCTGATCCAAACAGAGAATACAAAGAAAGGATTGTCACACAATACAGGGGGAGGGGCAGGGGATGGGAAGTACTTTATCACGTGACTTTTCTTAGAGAGACATACATGCATGTCCACTCACTCCAGGTAGGGCATTAATGGCAGAAAAAGCAATCCCATCCAAATCTAGCTTGGAAAAGCCGTAGGTTTACTGGAGTCACTTTACAGGAAAGAGTCTGAGTGATTCAAGGGCACCTGCATCTCTGAAAAGCTCACCCAGAACCAGTGTTAGCTCCGGCATCCCCAGAGCTCCATTTGAGACTTGCCATCAGCTCCACCAATCCCCTCCTCTCCTGCAAATGCTTACTGCATCTGTGACTTCAGGGTGGAGCCTTCTCAATTTCGTGAGTTTCCTGTGCCTTGTAAGCTTTGTTAGCTTCCTGCGTGTTATGGGTCTCTTCTCTCCATGAGGGAATGTTTCATTTAGAGGAAGTAGTTACACACAACTGAACAGCATTGCACTACCACATCTACCCCTGTGTCAGTGACAAATCATCAATTCTAACATCATTTCCTAAGCAGCCCATAATGGTCTCAAACCATTTCTCAACGTACCACTCCAAGTCCTAATGATAATCAATCCAAATTGGTCCATGTAAAAACTATCTTTTTTTACACTAGAATAATGATTTTAAAAAGAAGAAAGAAAGAAACCTAGAGTCTGTAGACCCAGGTTTAAGCCACAGAGCTGTTAGCAAATTCCAAACTCTTGCCACAACTTTCCAAGGCTGTGACTGGAGACTACGTCACTCCAACCACCTGACAGGGTTGTACCAAGGCCGAAATGTGACAATCTATAGAATTCTTTGAAACAACAGGACTCTGTTGCGAGGAGCTTTTTTTGGGGGGAAGCACACTACGTGCCCTGACCAGACTTCTCTTGGCATGAGTTAATTGCCTACAGCATCGAATGGGAAGAGAAGGCAGCAGGAGGAACTCCGCAACTCTCTACTGATCCTGTGTCCTTTTTATCCACCTTTCTCCATCCAGAGCAGAGAGCTTGGGGCCCAGCCAGTCTGCCGCCTTCAGCACAATCCCCTGGCAACCCCGGATGGCCTCTGTCCAATCCTGTGTTCAAGGAGCTAATACCAGTGACTATCTGGCTGAAGCCTGTCACTCCTTAGGGGTTTATGACACAAATACAAAATGCAACCACAGCTGTAGTGAAAGGAAACAATTTATAGTACATTAAACAATTAACATTTAGCTTCTGAATGGTGCTTTTATATGATATATATATCTTGTAATAGTGCAGGAGCAATGGATATTCTGGGCAGATAGGACTCAGGGATCAGTCTAAACGGACAGTTTGTCTAGAACTGCTGAGGTTTTCCTTAGCAACCTAGAGTCCAATGCCATCAAAAGGCAGATGCTGGAATAATGTGCAGGAGCAGCCTTAGGAAGATGCTACCAGAGCACCCAAGGAGCCGCACCTGGAAGGCAGGGCCTGACTCCTGCCCCCAGCATGGCAATATGCAGCTTCTTGCCATTTTATCCTGTGACATGGAGAACGAACTATAGGGGAACTGAGGAAGCAGTCTGGTTAGATTACGAATGGTTTGAATGATCCCAGTACATGACAATGATAGCTTCCACCAGAGCAGCAAAGGAAAGGCAAGGCTGGATCAGGGTGATTCTGGAAAACAGAACTGACCAGATTCAATGACGGGTCTGGTGCAGGAGGCGACTACGAGGAAGGAGTTGAGAATGGCTCTAAGGCTTTTTTTGCTTGGATGGCTAGTTGGGTCCAGGTGGCATGTAGGGTGGGATATGGGGAGCGTGCTGAGGAGCCCCGTTGCTGCCTCAGTGTTGAGAAGCTTTTTCAGCCTGGTGGTAAATGTGTGGTGTCTTTTCTGATGCCACCTCTCCAAGCCTCCAATACCACCAAGTACCCTACAACTCAGCTCCATTCTGAAAGTGACAGCCCAGGCTCGTAGACTCCCCAGATTTAAGGGCTCGGTTCCAGGTGGCTGCCCTCACTTCTGACATCATCACCAGTGTCAGGTCGCCAGGGCTTCTGGTGATCAGGTTGTGAATCAGGGAGTCCCATTACTGCCTCCCGGATTCAATTTTTTCCTTACATTTTCCATATATTGTCAAGGATACAAATGTACAAGCAGGTAAAGAGGTATGGACAACAGGGCCGAAAAGAGTCTTCTGCCTGCTGTGCAGTCAGGATGTGCCAAGCCCCTGGCACATGGAAACTTTCACCGTCTCAGAAGCTCTGTGGACTGCTGTCATTCAGGGGATTTCACAGAAGACTCGTTAGGTAGGCGTGACTGATTGAGTTGCTACCCGTTGGGGATGGCTCGGAGCTTAAAAGCACTTGCTGCTCTTCCAGGGGATCTGAGTTCAGTTTCTAGTAACCATGTCAGGGGGCTCACAACAACCTGTAATTCCATCTCCTGGGGGATCTGATGCTCTCTTCTGGTTTCCACAGGGGGTGTTCTCTCTCTCTTAAATAAAAACAAAAAATAAATATTAATAAAAAAAACATTGCCCATAAATAATTAACCAATCTCTAGCTCCTCCTTGTCCCTTGCAAGTTGGGAACGTTAGATAAATGTTCTAAGTTTATAATCAAGGTGTGGTCTTTCTGGTGACTAACCCCACCCTGAAATTACCTAGGGACTTGCCAAGAGTCACTCCATCAGAACAAAGACGGTCTAAAACCAATGCTGCTCAAGACATTTCAAGGGTTTGAGAAGCTATGTGCCAGGAGTCAGAGACAAGGACCAGGAACCTCTCAAGGATCTCATGGCTGCGTGCTATAGAAACCATCACCACATCCCATCAGGCAGGCTTTCCCATACGGAACCAGAGCTCAGGTGAGCCTGGGGTCTGAGTCGAGTCCTGTCTCTGCCACTATCTGGCTTCTATTAATCCCCCGCTCAATGCAAATGTGAATTGGATTGGTGTGCAGGCTCTCTAAAAATGAACATAATTAAAGTTACCAGTCAGAGGACAAATCTCTATTGTGCTCCTATTATGTACCAGGAAGACAGGGAGAAAAGAAACAAAACTCCAGCCTGTATAAATCAACAGCTGCTGGAGAAGATGGCACTCAATAAAGAAGGGAGAGAAAGTCCTGTCTTGTGGCTGATAGGAAAGTCTACAAAAAAAAATTATCAGGAAAGAAAATGGTGTCTGTTGTCATCTTAAATAAAATGGTCAGAGAAATAAAATGGCCTCACTAAATCAAAGACATGCGAGATCTAAGCGGGTAAGGGACAGACCTCCGATGAAGAGCAATCCAGGAATCAGAATAACAAGAGCCTAGCCCCGAGGGAAAGTGTCCTGGCTTGTGTGCCAGGTCCATCAAGGAGATAAGTATGGCCAGAGATGAACCTCTACACTGCTTGACTTTTCCTGCAGAGGAGTGGACAAATACTTATTCACCTCAGATAGGTCACTGACTGTGGTGTGGTAAATAAGAATGGCCCCTATAGGTTCATTAGGGAGTGGCCCTACTTGACAGGGATTAAGAGGCATGGCTGTGGAGAAAGTGTGTCACTGGGGGGTGGGCTTTGGGGTTTCAAATGCTCAAGCCAGGCCCAGTCTCTCTCTCTCTCTCTCTCTCCCTCCCTCCCTCCCTCCCTCCCTCCCTCTCTCTCTCTCTTTACCTCTCTTCCTCTCTCCCTTCCTCTCTCTGCTGCCTGAGGATACAAGTACAAAACTCTCAGCTACTTCTCCAGCACCCTGTCTGCCTGCATGCCGCCATGCTTCCTGCCATGATGACAATGGACTAAACCTCTGAACTCTAAGCCAGCCCCAGTTCAATGGTTTCCTTTAAAGAGCTGCTGTGGTCATGATGTCTCTTCACAGCCGTGGAACAGTGACTAAGACACTGACAGAAGGAAAAGAAACCATCGCACCCAGCTCCAGCTTAGTGAAGCATGAGTTTGTGGGTCACTGAGCAGGAGCAAGGGTGACTCTGGAGCCGCTGTGTCACCTAGAAACCCACCCAAACATGCAGGGCAGCTCACCAAAGAGTCTCTTTGCCCTCTGCACCCATTTACTCTGTATATAACCTCCGTGAGGGGGTCTCGTAAATCCTCTAAGTTCTGTGAGCATCCTTGTGAGCCTCCTTACCTCTAGAAGGGAATTCTGAACAAGTAGCTACACAACGCCCTCTGAAAACCACCAGCCCTGCTCTGGACCCCAGCAGTGCTCCTTGTCCATCTAGACCTTCCGGCTGCACCCAAGGCTCCTACTTTTCAGATGTAGAAAGCTTAGGCTCCACATGTTTTCCTGCGTTACTCTGCACTCGTTTGTCTTCATTTTTAAAATGAATATTAAAATGAAACCCTAAAATACTTTCATATTGATATTACTGCTCCTCAGCCAAGTCCTTCAGATGCCGATCAATTATCAGCTAGAACTAACACACACACACACACAGAGAGAGAGAGAGAGAGAGAGAGAGAGAGAATAATCAAATCATCAGCTCATCCAATTTGCTGAACTATTAGTCTCTTTGCATTAGTTTCTTCATCTCTTACTGGATTTAAATTTATTTTTATTGAAGACTCCTTGAGAAGGTACCTTTTATGCAGCAATCTTAATGAAGCCTGACTTTTCAGAAATTCCTTCAACATGGATTCTGTTTGTTTATGCTGCCTCAATGGCTGGCATAACCCCAATCAGAATGAACCCAAGTCCCAGACACCTGAAGGCATTAGCAACGGTTCCTCTGTTGATCAGAAACATCTGTTGTCCCGGGGACTCCAATTAGAGGAGCAGGTTTCCAGAGAGCTAGAAATACATGTAGAGAAAGAGCGTTTTAAAGCAGAAATTAATCTTCACTATTGCTCTATGAGCAAAGAGCAGGCACCCCCAGTGAAAACCATCACTACTACCAACTGCACACTTACTACTATTGGCCATACACTACTGGCTTAAAAGCTTTACTTGCCTGAGACAACCAAGTTAAATCCTCCCAGTACTCTGCAAGTTAGGTATCTACACATATTGTCAATATCACACTGCTGCTGAGCACCCAGAATGGACAATAGCAAATGAAATGTAGAAGCAATGTAGAGACAACAAGAGCTCTCTTAGGAGACTCGGGAGCATTTTTCTGCAGGAGTGGAAGGCTTATCCTTACAGGGGGCCTGGAAAGCTATTGTGCACAGTGCCCAGAATGTTAAGGACAAACATCCTGAAGGTCGGGCCCTTTCCACAGGACTGAATGAACAAAAAAGGGAGACTTCATGCCACTGCTCTGAGCCCTTCCCCACACATTTCTGAGTGCCCCAAGTGGATGACAGAGAGCAATTTCATTGCTCACAGCAGATGACAGCGTATGGGACAGCCAGGGTGAGCAATGTCATAGCAGCAGGGTTCATAGACATGACTTAGAAGACGTTGTCAAGCTGTGGTTAGAACATTAGCAGAGGAATAGGGCTGAAATTAGCATTGTTAAGTCAATCATTTCCCTTCTTGTTTTTAAACCCTTATCTAGTGGCCATTGCTACAGTTTCTTGAAGATAAATTGGGTGTTAGAGTTTGGGTCTGATCATGTGTTTGAATACTTGGGCCAGCTACTGGTGCTGTTTGGAAGAGTTTACAGAACCACTGGGGTAGGAAGTGCAGCTGGCAGGGGTGCATCATTAGGAAGGGGCCTCTGAGGATTATTCCCCAGTCCTGGTTCCAGCCCAACCTGCATCCTGTCCACCATGATGTGAACAAGTCACATTGCATGGTCCCCCGCCATGGACACAGCTGCTCCCACGTCATGCCTTCCCTGCCATGAAACGGTGAGCCCAAAACAAACATCTCCTCTCTTAAGTTGCTTCTGTCAGGCGTTTCTGCCACAATGAATGAGAAAAGAAACCAATATACAAAATCAGTATGAAAAACAAGGTCATTGTTGTGAAAAGCCTAATGTGCGGCTCATAGGCCTGGTTTGTGGAGAAATGTGGAAGGTTTTGGAGCTGCAGACAGGAGAAGCATTCTAGATCAACAGAGAAAATGGGCCATTCTGCTGACAGTTCAGACCAGATGCCTATGAAATTGAAGATAATGAAGGCCCAGCTCATGAAGTTCCAAAAGGGGAACAAGGAATATTTTGGAAATTAGGCTAAAGGTCAGTTTGCAGTCTGGCAAAGAATCTTGCTATTTTTCTCTCCATAGCCTGAAACTTTGAGTGTAGCTGGATTCACACATAATGGGATGATGTAATTGGTAGAGGAAAACCATAATATTCAGGCTGTTGCGTGGTTACAGCAGATAGCTTTGAGACAGATTTATAGTGGGAATGGAGAGAAAAACCGTATAGAAGAAAGATGAGAAAATGTGTGGTTTGGTGAGGGAAGAATCAGGGAAGAATTTAAAGTTGTAGGTAGATAGAAATGAAGCCCATTAACTGTTAACGAGGCCAGTGCCTGA
>CABHPH010155359.1:45648-62266 GCA_902168325.1 Peromyscus nudipes | reverse complement strand
AATATTTGAAAAATTTGCCTTTTGAAAGAAAGTGTCTTAGAAGATGGAGACTCTGGGTCACCCAGTTCAAGCAGGGTCACCTAGAAAAGCACGCGTGCGCGCATGCACCCACGTGTGTGCACACACAACACACACACACGCACACACACTCAGTTTAGTTATGCAGCTGCCTGAAACCCTCTGAAGCTGGGGTAGAGAGGCCAGTCAACATCTCAACCTGTTAACATCTATGGGATGCAGGTTGTGCGTGAGCGTGCCTGTTTCTGCAGTGTGTGCATAGTGTGCATGCATGTATGTTCATGTGACTATGGAGACCAGAGGTAGATGTTGGTGTCTTCTGCTGCCCCTCCACACCTTATTTTTGGGGACAAGTTCTCTCACTAAACCTTGATCTCACCAATTGGGTAGGCTAGCTGGAACTAGAGTTGTTCTGATGATCTCGCTTTCTCTGCCTCACACCCTACCCCAGGCATGCACAACTACATCCATGTGCTGGGTAGTTTTATGCCAACTTGACACAGCTGGAGCATCTGAGAGGAGGGAACCTTGACTGGGAAAATGTCTCCATAAGATGGGGCTGTAGGCAGAACAACAGGGCATGTTCTTAAGTGGTGGTTGACGACACAGGGCCCAATCCATTGGAGGCGGGGTCACTCCTGGACTGGTGATCCTGAGCTACATAAGAAAGAAGGCTAAGCAAGCCAGTAAGTAGCACCCTTCCATGGCCACTGCATCACTTCCTGCATCCTGGTCCCTGCCCTGTTTGAGTTCCTGTCCTGACTTCCTTTGATGATGAACAGCAGAAAGTGTCAGCCAATAAATCCTTCCCAAGCTGCTTTTGTCATGGTGTTTCATCTCAGCAATGGTGACCCTAACTAGGACAACCCAGCGTTTGTGTGGGTACTGGAAACCAAAATTCAGGTCCCCATGCTTATGTGGCAGGTCCTTCACTAACTGAGCCATCTCTCCAGCCCATGATGAAAGTTTTACAGAATGCAGAATGGAGGAAGTCACTGAAGCTTGCACCATGATTCATGAATAAGGCCAAGGCAATGTGTAGCAGGGCTGAAAGGATTCCCTGCATGGGGCTCCTGAGAGAGCTGTGCATGAGGCTGTGCAGGTGAATCCTAAATTTCTGTGGAGACTCAGGATTGGAAGATGCCAGGAAGATGAGTTATCTTCTGAGGAAAGGGCGGGCATCAAGTAGAGCGAGCCCAAGAAAGAGAGCACATGCTACAGGCAACTGGGCCATGAGGAATTGGCTAACGCAGCCCATTGGATCCCAGAAGCCCATTGGATCCCAGATGGTGCTGCTCCAACCCCCAAGCAGACACAATCAAACCACTAAACTATACCAACCAAAAGAATAAATATCTTTGTGGTGGTCTGAAAGAAAATGGTCCCCAAAGGGAGTGGCACTATTAGGAGGTGTGGCCTTGTTGAAGGAAGTGTGGAGGTGGAGCTTTGAGGTTTCTTTTGCTCAAGTATCCCTCAGTGTGTCTGTCAGTTGACTTCCTGCTGCCTGCAGATGTAGCACTTTCAGCTCCAGTACCACATCTGCCTGCACGCCGCCATACCTCCCATCATGGTGATAATGAACTGAACCTCTAAAACTGTAAGTGAGCGAGCCCCAATTAAATGTTTTCTTTATAGGAATTGCTGTGGTCATGGTATCTCTTCATAGCAATAAAAACCCAAACTAAGACAATCCTATTTCAGCCAATCAAAGACAACTTTCACAGTTTATTGGCAACATTCACTTCAACTGGAAGAATTTGACTTCTGGTTGCACTAAACCTCACCGCTTGCTTTAGAATAGTGCCCTGCCTGCGTCATTGTGTAAGCAAAGGCCTACTGAAGAGCGGTGTTTGTTGTTAAAGGGTTAGTCTGCCCTAAAAAGTCATGACTGACTTCTGTCTCCAGGGGCACAGAAGAACTGCTGGCAGTTTTAATAACTCTTACCCACTGCCACTCCGGCTTCTTCCGGAGTTCCCTGCACAAATCCTGTTCCAGTCTCAAAGCAGAGAACAGACACAGAAGCTCCATGTGCCCTTCTGACAGTAACTGGATCTTTCCCTTTTAGGGTTCTGACAATATTTATTCATTCCAATATACCCAAGAAGGTAACAGTTTATGTTAGTAAATATACCTTATAGATTCCACCAGAGAGCTTGATTCTGGAGAATATAAAAGACACAGAAAACATGGAGTTTATAGACACATGGCAGTCTTTAACATTTGTATGTCTGAAATGCCTTTTCTCTCTCACTATGCCACACCTTATCTTAGTCCGTTCCAGCTGCTGTCACAGACTGAACCATTTGTAAACAGAAGCAATGTATTGCTGACAGTTCTAGAGGTCAGGAAACCCAGGAGCGATTATTTAGAAAGTCCTGGTCCTCATATATCACACCTTCTATGCCTCTTCACATGGTGGGAAGGGTGAAAAGCCCCTTGGACTGATTTCATAGGGGTTCTGATCCCTAACCACCTCCGAAGGACCCTGTCTGTAAGCACTCCTGTGTTAGAGATTAGGTTTCAACATCAAGTTCAGGAGGGAACACATTGAGACGATACCTTCCACTGTCTATGGTACCTCCACCCTCACCTTCCAAAACAAGAAAATACTCTCTTAGGCCTGGAAAGAGAGGTCAGTAGGTAAAAAGATTCAAGAGGACCTGAGTTCAATCCCCAGAACCAACTTTAAAAAGCCACATGTGGCAGTGTGTGCTTGCAATCCCAGCACTAGCAAGATAGACCAGATCTCCAGGGTCTGTTAGTAAGCCTGAACCAGCTTGGTGAATTCCAGACCACTGAGAGACCCCGTCTCAAAGAACAAGATGGGAGGGATTGGTTCCTAAGGAATGACATCAGTGATTGTCCTCTGGCCTCTAAATACACATATGCACTCACATGTGCACACAGATACCCTAACGTGCCATTTTCTTACTGATTATTAATTCAGCTGCATGTGTCTATTTCTAACTCCAGTCATATGTCACACTAAAATCTGCTTCTATTTTCCCCACTTGTCTCTCTACATTGGTTATATTCTACAGTTTGGGAGGAGCCATACAAAGAAGCCTAATGCTTGTTTCATTGGCTGACTTAAAGAGCAGAAACACTACCTTAAGTCACAGTGATTTCTGATCCTTGATGGGTTCTCTTTTTCTCTGCGCACAGTTGGGGATCAAGAGAGGCATCACCACACTATACACAAAATTCTTCCCCATAAATTCACTAGCCCTCCTGTGAGGGTTAGTTTTATTTTGTTTTTATCAACTTTACACAAGGCAGAGCCATCTGAGAAGAAGAAACAACATCAACTGAGAAAATGCCTCCAGAGTGAGCCATGGGCAAGCCTGTGGGGCATTTTCTTGATTAGTGATACGTATTTATTCATTCTATCAGTTCTGTTTCTCTAGAGAACTCTAACTACTATACCTCCCCAAGTTGCTTTTGGTCATGGTGTTCATCATCACAGTAGAAAGCAAACTCGGACTCCTTCTCTAGCTAGTCTATACATCTAAGCCCCACATGCATGCATACTTCAATGCAGAGAAAACGCGAAAACTATGTGGAGCCAGCACTAACTCAGACCTCTGAGTTAGAGGCCAGAGTGTTCTACAGAGTGAGTTCCAGGACAACCAGGGCTACATAGGGATAGCCTGTCTTGAAAACTAAAAAAAGGAAAGAAAAACTATGTGCATATATATATATATATAGCACATATGCATTTTCTGGCTATCATTTTGATACCTGCTGCAAAAAAAAAAAATCCCTCAGTTTTCTATAATACAAGCTGGTAGAGTACCTGCCTAGCATACATAAAGCCCTGGGTTCGGTCCTCAGAACTGTATAAACCAGATATGGTTTATCTCTGCATACCTATAACACCTGCGCTCAAGAGGCAGAAAAAAGAGGATCAGAAGTTCAAGGTCATCCTCAACTACACAGGCAATTTGAGGCCAGCCTGGGATATATGAGACCCTGTCTCAAAACAGTGGCAGGGGGGTGGGGAAAATTCAAATCTTCAGAATAAATACTTTTAAGTATCTTATTTGGTGGGTCAGGAATTAATTAATCAGGAATTAAGCTGCCATTTTGTCTGGTATCAACAAGTCCTGTACCCTATCTGAAGTCTCCGTCCCAGAGAAGCAGCTGTGCAGGGTCAGAAGTGGAGGGCTAAGAAAGACATGTCCAGCTTGAAAGTGAGCGAGTCACGTGTTTTGCGACTGTGTTCACTTTTGACAACCCTGATAGACAAACATTGGGGGAAACTGCAGATAAAGAAAAGAAATTGCCATTTGGCGTTTTTCATGCCTGGCACCCTCAAGGAGAAAAAGAGTCCATCCTTATTCCACACGCGCTCCTGCTGTGGGTTCTTTATTTAGTTCTCTCTAAAGTTCAGCAGCATTCTAATTTTTTCTCAGATTCGCCAAAACTCTAAACTACTCCGTACGTGACAGATTTTTGAATTAGTCCTCAAGTTCTCAAAATATAAATAAACTCCCAAGCCACAGCAGAAACCCCAGCGGCGTCGACGGGAGCCCTTTCTCCTCTGGCTGTACCAAGTGAGACCCGAGCACTGTTCTGGCAAAGTCAAAAGGTCACCAAGTGTGCTGTCACTGGACGTGGAGGCACATGCCTGTAATTCTAGCACTTAGGAGGCTGAGGCCAGAGAGTGCGAGCGCTAGGCCAGCCAGGATGACAGTGTGAGCCTGGTTCAGAATAAATAATAAAGAAAATGTAAGAAGCCTTGGATCTGTAGGAAACTCTCCCAAACCTACTTCCCCGGGTCAGATGCAATGACACAGAAACCTAACAAATGTCATCTGTTCAAAGTATTTATATTCATTAATGAGTTACTGAGAGCAACATAAAGTCATCAAGGCTAACCCAAACTAAAGCTTCCTGTTAAGAGAGATTCCACAGTTATTTAGGGTAAAAATACAAAAGGCCTCAGTTACAACTGCTGGGAGGGACCTGGAATTTGGGGTCACCTTCTCAGTATGGATGGGTCCCCCCTACTCCTGTATGGCAGGGTCTTCAGCTGGAGACTGGCTCAAAAAGCAGGGCTCTGGCTGAAGCAATGTCAAAATCATCTCTCCAGGACTGAGGAAGGGGTTGGCTCAGTCAATAAAGCTCTTACCTTGCAAGCCTGAGTACCTAAGTTCAGGCCCCAAGACGCATGTCTAAAAACCCTGACAGCCCTCCTTGTTAACCAGTTTCTCGGGGTCTGTGCATTGTAGCATGATTATCCTTTATTTTACAGCTGATATCCACTTACAAGTGAGTACATACCATGTTCGCCTTTCTGGGTCTGGGTTACCTCACTCAGGATGATTTTTTTCTAGTTCCATCCTAACAGAGTGAATATATATTAAAAGAAGATTTATTATATTGGCTTACAAGGTGCCATCCGGGTAGTCCAACAATGGCTGTCTCCCACTGGAGAGACTGAAAATTAACTCCATAGCTGCCCCATCCACAAGGCTGGACATCATTCCTGGTTTAAAGAATTCCTGGAGAGCTGCTGGTCTTCAATCTGGGTTGGAATTCTGAAGAGGATGTAGGGAAGGCAGGGGGATCAGATCAAGGTACAAACATGTTGAGTCTCCTTAAAGCCTATTTTACTCAGAGCGCTAGAGGGTAAAATCATGTGATGACTTGCTTTATATGAAACCATAGTCAAGCAACTCAGCTGCAGTGATGGAGTGCATGCTTGGGAAGGGTTCAGAATTGGTGATGGAGTGTGCACTTAATAACATGCTCAGCTTTGGGGACGGAGTCTGTGCTAAGTATCATTTGGGGACCTAAGACTGATCCCTTGCACTATAGCTGGGAAAACCAGAGTTGACAATTGGCTCGTATAGAAAAAAAAAAAAAACAGATGAATTGCAGCGTGCCTTTCCTGCTCCTTCTTCTCATTTCCATATTGACAAATTTTGATATTTTTATTACTTCCACTTGTTATTTGGCAATTTCCTACATTAATATAAAGCATCCTGATTAGTAGCTAATTGACTTCAATTAAAAAGCAAGTCCATAACTTCCCAAATTTAATATGCTTTTAGTTTTAAAAAGTAATTTTATTTAATGTTTAACATGTAACCTAGAATCTTATTAGGATATTAAGGTTAAAGATCTGCTTGAGGCTATCCCAATTCTGGAGTGTTCCCATCATCAGCTCATCCCACAGACACCTGCTAGCAAGCTTGGCTTACTCCTTCAGATGGATGTATTATTATTATTATTATTATTATTATTATTATTATTATTATTATTTTGTGTTAATGCCTGCTTTGTGTGCTGCATGCTCTGAACAAGGGCATGGAACATTGAAAATGGAATATGAACCTTCATGTCTGAAACCAAACTCCTCATCACCTAACTCAAACACACATCAGGCTTTCCTCTACCATTTATCTGTTTTCTGTTTGTAATGCCCCTTTACCTATGTGGCCCACATTTGAAACTGCAATGTCACCCTTGACTCCTTCTCTGTCGTTGTTAAATCATAAGCCGTTTTTTGGTTTTGACTATACCGCTGTACATTTGGAGCAAGGGAGGAAAAGACTGCTCACACACCCCAACAAATATGACAAATCAAACTTCCAAACTGAAACATATAAAACTGAATGGAGGTGGGCTGGAGAGATGGCTCGGTGGTTAAGAGCACAGGCTGTCCTTCCAGAGAACCTTGGGTTCAATTCTGAGCACCTACATGGAGGCTTACAGCTGTCTGTAACTCCAGTTCCAGGGGCTCTGACACCCCTTCCTGGTCTCTGTGGGCACCAGGCACACACGTGGTACACAGACATACAGGCAAGACACCCATACACACACAAGTTGTTAGTTTTAACTACAGGGTTTTGTATAATCTGTTCTTAATATTTGAAAAAAAAAAAACCTTAAGATGATTTTAAAAAATCAAAGTTGAATACATAATGATGTTCAGTGACACATTTTTTTAATTAAATAAAAAAATCTTTGAGGCTGAGGCAGGAGGTCTGCTGTCAAGTTTGAGGCTAGCCAGGGCTACATAAAGAATTTAAGACCAGCCCTTTCTCCAAAAGGCAAACAAAAAATTAAATGAAGAACTTTTTAAAATATGGATTTATCACTGGCAGTTTCATGGTCTGACCCACTGCCCCCACCCAACCCTGGCTAGCAGTCACTTCCCTTTGCCTTGGGGAACTTTCCAGTGGACACTTTCAAGAAGCATTAACTCCTCGGTGTAGATTTTCAAAAATGCTGAATGACAGTATAAACAAAGAGGATCTCTGTGTATTGTGTGAAATAGATGTAAAAAAAAAAAAACCAAAACTCCAGCTCATCAAAACAGCATCTCCATCCTACAGTCTGTGCCTACAGCTTCCCACAACACATGTCTGCAAGAGGAAACCCACATACATATTCGCACAGAAGCAAGCGTGACGAGTCAGCACGGCTTTGTGTGAGCTGATGATAAAGTGTGTCACCCACAGATGACGCGTCTGTCCTGGCTCACTGCAGCAAGCACCTCCGAGGATATGAAGATAAGTGAAATGTTATCCTCCCCTAGAGAAATCTGCCCGCGTGTAAGGCTCCACATACCAATTTCAAGTGACTTTCTACTGTGATAAATGCCTTAATCGTGCCCCAGGAGCACAGACAGAAGCGAGTCCCTGCTCCTCCAGAAAAGGGTGATGGGGAGGCATCTCACATGAGACAGCGCGGGGCTCTCCATCCTCGGGATCTTTACAGCAAAGGGCCCTCCTTGGTGGAATCCAGATGTGCTTGCTAGCATTCCTTTGCTAAGCTAGCTCCTTCATGCCTCTCCTCTGCCTGGACCCAAGTGTGTGAGCGCACGTGTGTGTGTGTGTGTGTGTGTGCAGTCACTGTACCAAGCATTTATTGAACATCCATCCTGTGAAATCTTTCCCTTGCACCGTTCTTAGCAAGCAATGTATTTTTCTATCCCTACTCCATGATGTAGTCATGGCTGTAGTCCAGGATGACAAGTTCCTGGCCCATGTCACAGCCAGGATGTGGTTGTACTGAGTTTCTGCTCCATACTCCTGAATCCACTCTGCCCTCTTACAGAGCCAGCCACTGCAAGTATCTGATGTGTCCATTTTTGTGCACAAAATATCAATATCTAGTCTGGCTAGAAAGATAACAGAGAAGAAGATCATTTCTTGATGATAGAATTGAGTGCTTTATACATTTCTCTTTCCACTTTTACATGTTTGAAAGTGTTTTAGTGTGAACATGTATTATGTATAAAATGGGAACTGCAAATTCTTTATTTCTACTGAAAAAGCATACATAAGAATGCATACACCAGGGTAGTCAATGCAGAGACTCACAGCTGGCCAAAGTGCTTGAGACTAAGTGACTGTCGAATGCTTAGACACAAATGGGAAATTTATATTAATTCTTCACCCCCACAACTCAGGGGGGGGCATCCCAGAAAAAAACAGAACATGGGGCAGAAAGACTGTAAGAGCTGGGGGATGGGGAGGAATGTCGGGAAATATCATCTTCAGGACGTGATACAGCCATGGCTCTCGTGACCTCACAGCGGTGTGGCTGTCTGCAAAAGATCAAGACTCTCAACATTCTAACATCGATGGATAAGGGGAGGGGCTGGTGAGGCGCCACTCCTACCCGAGAAGTTATTGGCAGTTGATGGATGCTGGCAAGGGTTAGGGTTGAAGTTATATTTATATGGGGGTGTGGCCCCCTGTTCCAATGTTCCTGTGTAGGTTTCCCATATTCCAGGACATGGCCTCTGTGGTGGTTTGAATGAAAATGGTCCCCTTCGGCTCATAGAGAGTGGCACTATTAGGAGGTGGAGCCTCGTTGGAGTAGGTGTGGCCTTGTTAGAGGAAGTGTGTCACTGGGGGGTGGGCTTTGAGGTTACAGATGCTCAAGCCAGGCCCAGTGTCACTCTCTCTCTGCCTCGCTGCCTGTGGATCATGATAGAGAATTTTCTGCTCCTTCTCCAGCACCATATCTGCCTGTGTGCTGCCTTGCTTCCCACCATGACAATAATGGACTAAACCTCTGAACTGTAAGCCAGCCCCCATTAACTGCTTTCCTTTATACAAGTTGCTATGGTCATGGTGTCCCTTCACAATAATAGAAACACTAACCAAGACATCCCCACAGCCATGTGCATACAAGCAGCATTGTTTGGACCCTATGAGTTATAAAAGATGTGGAGGAGGAGGAGAGGAGGAGGAGGAGAGCCGACCTATATACCCCCTGCCCTACCTGTACCTGGAGGCCCAGGGTGAGATTGGCCTTGATTTGTAGAGCTGGGATACAACTTTAGGCCAAAGTGGTGTGCCAGAAGCCAAGAACCAGGAGGCCATATCAAACCACCCTCCCCTGGCTAGATGCTTGCTCTGTACTGTGTGCCTAGAGGATGACAAGAGGCAGAACTTCCTACCACTCTATCAAGGGGCGCTTCTCAGGGAGGGGCTGTCAGACTTTTCTTCAGAGTGCCCCTCCTCCAACCAGCAAGCTGTCAGACGCCATCTCAAGCTACAGGACGTTTGCACCTCCCCCTTCGATTCCCACTCTGTTTCTAAGGGGTCCTTTTCAAAACCTATGTGAGTTCATCAAATGCTCTAGGACTATTCGAATTTGAAGAGGAAAGAAAAATCAGTAACTTGAGCAGGCAGTGGCATTCCTTTCTTATGCAATTGCCCCTTCAAAGGGCTGAGGGCTGGTCTTCCTCATCATTTCCTGGGAGCTGGCTCTCACAGAGGAGAAGGATCTTATTTAAGGTGAAAAAATAAAATCCGGTAAACAGAGCAATTTATGTTCCTAAGAAGCAGCAAATGCCAGAGGCAGCGTGCAGATAAGATTAGCTAAAGTAAGCAGGGTAGCCTGTCCCCCAGGCCACCTCTAACATTCTATCTGCTGATAAAGGACTGCGGTGACAGAGGACCCTCAACCTTGTGCATGCGCAGGAGGGAGGGTCAGTGGTGGGCTGAGGCACAGGTGAGAGGCTAGTTCAACATCCCAGGGAACAGCTGAAGGGAAAAAGCAGGCACTGTATCCACAAACAGGCGGCACACCAGCCAGCTCTGAGGCAGGGTGAAGCTCCCTGCCAAGCAGACTACAGCCTGGGCCTCAGGGGCTGGCAAAGTGGGTCCCACTCCCCATTCCCACCATGATGATCATGATGAGACACACCTCAGGAAGGAAGCACCAAACACAGGACTGTTTGTGTTCCTCTTTGATGACAGAGTTCAGTACCCACATTTCTAGAACATATTTGGGTTTTGTCGGGGCAGGAGGTATATGTATGTGTTCATGGGGGTACATGAATATGTGCCTGTGCATGTGGAGGCCAGTGGTAGACATCAAGTGACTTCTGCACTCTCTACCTTATTTTTTTGAGACAGGGTCTCTCACTGAACCTAAAGCTCACTGATTGGCTATAGTGTTGGCCAATGAGCTCCAGGGATCTTTCTGTCTGGGTCCCAAGCAGATCTGGGATTACAGACTGCACGGTCCCCAAGGAGCAGTCATCACTATGGGGAGTCAAAGGGAATGAGAGGAAAGAGTCTGCTGTGTGGGACCTTGAAGCAGACAGAATGACAGCCCGGGGACAGTCCCCATGAGCTCATGGTTGTGGTTGGCCCTGATAGCTCAAGCTAGCCCACAGAGAAGGGTGTGTTTCACCTTCAGCACAGAAAAGCATTCCTATCCAGCTAGGGAGGAAGTTCACTCAAAATGGTGCTCACTGTGGAAGTATGAGGACCGGCATTCTGGTCCCCAGAACCCATATAAAACGCTGGGCATAGCAGTGCAAGCCTGCAACCCCAGCTCTGCTTAGGGTCCAGACTTTTCTTCTAGTTTTCTAACGTCTCTGTCTAGATCCCTCTTTTCTGCCTCTCCAGGTGGATATGCTGTCGAAAGGTGACCATATGGACAAATCTCACCGTGATGTGGCCTTTGTTCCAGGAAGCAGGTCTCCCATCACAGGAGACCATCTATGCACAACTCAAAACAGGGTGTGATGCTTACGTGCCACGATTCCAAAATTTTACCTGTGCTGACTCAAAGTGGTGCAGAATGTGAAATCTGCCAATTGTGATGTTTTCTGCAACAATGCACAGTCAAATGCATTTTTTAAGGAAACCAAAAATCTGCAACTAGAGAACAGCTCACGTGGTCATTAGAGTGGCCAATTCATTCTCTGGGCTGTGCTTGATGACTGTGTGGGAGTCCGGCAGAGAAGCAAACAAGAAAATCTCAGGACTTCTATCACATCCAGAAAACTGGAGCTCCATCCAGTTCCTCTCAGCTGACCAGTGCCCATGCTCAGAGATCCACGAGATAGAGCTGGAAGAATCCTTACAGGCAACATCAACTGTACGTCTTGCGTATAAGTATGGAAATTGGACCCTCTTCATCCTTGCCGGCCCTTGGTCCCTTATTTCTGGCCTTCCTAAAAAAAATTCAGTTTCCTCCCAGCTACTCCCTGCAATCCCCTCTTCTTCTCGCTAGGATCTAGTCTCCCTTTCAGCAGAGGTGGACTGAGTTACTATTTATATCTTTATATTTATGTAAATTTGTATATTTATGCCACACAGTATCTTCTCAGATGGATTTCAAGTGAATTACGCAAACCTTACAGGACTGGAAAATGAGTCAGTGGGTCAAGTACATGCCATACAACTGAAAGGATGTGAGTTCAAATCCCAGAACCTATTTAAAAGCCAAACACAGTAACACACACCTGCAATCCCAGTGCTCCTCCAGTGAGAGTGTGGGGGTGGTTGGGAGAAACAGGAGAATTCCTGAAAGCTTGGGGACATGAACAAACATCCAAGAGACCCTTGTGCTCCCGTACATGAGCAGGCACAAACACCAAGGTGAAGAAGAACCGGCAGATAACATTTCCTTGTTTCCACCAAGCTCATGAAAGTCAGTGTGGAAACATGGCGGAGAGTAAGACCGTAACAATCAACTAATTAAAGACTGGTTGCTCCTTCTGCTTGAAGAGACTTGGACAGAGCTGACCTTGAGACTATGAGACTTGGGAGTCAGAAACAATTACCCTCAAGGCCTGGCAAGTCGTTTGATCTTTCTTAGCTTCCGTTCTGTCGTCTCTAAAATGGGAATAGCGATACATCTTTCAGAGTTATAAGGGAAGCAACGAATATAAAGGAATGTAGCAAGAAAGTTTTTTAAAAGCTCTCTCTCCTTTCTTCCTCCTGATCAAAATGCCAGGAGTTCCTCTGGTTTTGAAAGCAGAGAGATCCGCCTTTCACTGGGTATCAAAGACTCTGGGACTTTGCACACCAGCGTGACTTACTGTGTGGACAGTGGGTCCTAAGGCTATAGCGAGCGTTCATGATGTGTAAGGAGGACAGAGAACCAGGTGAAGATGCCCACTCAGGGTGGCTTACACCTCTGGCTGTCTGTGTTGATAGAAAAGCCCACTGGAACATGTAAAATCACCTCCTCTCTGGGGCAGTACATGAACTCTCCTCCCCTCTGATTAATTTATTTAAGAATAGTAATTAAGTGGCCTGTGAGACTTAAGGATGAAATGTTGGGAACACAGATCTGATCCCATCCTCCAGGAGTGCTCATGTGTCACTAGACACCAGAGTCAGGGACACCTCATTCATCTCAAGCTCAGCTAGGAAGGATGAATGAATGAATGAATGAATGAATGAATGAATGAATGAATGAATGAATGCATGCATGCATGGTCAGTTTCAGCACTATGCAGACCTTGTGTTTTTATAAAACAGACAAATCAGGTCTGGCTTAACATTTTTGTCTTTTAAAAACTAACATGTTTGTTGCTAATACATCTCAGTGACTGACTCAGGCTGCTGTAACAAAATACCAGACTAGATGGCTGTTTACAGCATGGCCCTCCTTCTCATTCTTCTGGAGGCCATGAAATATACACTCAAAGTTCGGTGTGGATTTGTTTTCCTCTTCCTGGTTTGACACGGAGCCTTCCCAGGGTCCCCTTCACTGTGGAGAGCCGGGGATCTGTCCTCCTCCGGGGGACTCTAATTTTATCACGAGTGTCTACCAGTCCATCCTACCCTCTCATCCAAGCTCAAACACCTTCCAGAGACTCGGCATCCAAGTATCACACTGGAAGTTACAGCTTCTGTGTATAAATTTGGGGGGAACTCAATCCTCGGCACAATAGCTCATTACTCAATAAAGGACAAACTAAAGACTCCAGGGGAGTTTTTCTAATGATTGCATCATTTAAAATACTTTAGAAAAGAAAGACTCCCAAAGGCAAAAAACTAACACAAAATGAGAGGAAGTTTCATGGAGAACTCAGAGCCAGGAGTGGCAAGTCCTAATCGAGGGCCTGAAGCAAACTCTGCTGGACTTTGGTCAGCATCTCAGGTCCTTGTTTCCGCCATGCCAGCGTCCTCACGGCAGTAACTGCCCGCCATGTGCTTTGATCAGAGGAGCAATGCCTGCCACCTCTCATCACGGTCCCGGGCTCTGCCTGACAGAATTCCACACACACTTGCAGCCGTTTTCACTCAAGGCTGCCCCGTCCATCCGGGAAGCCAGGTCCTCCCTCTGCCCCACCTGTCATCTTCGTATAGGTGACCAGGACTCTGACTGAAGCCTGCAGAGGTCTACTGTCGGCAACCTGTGGTCACCCCAGGTGGTGGAAAGAAAAAAACAGGAAACAAACCCAAACTCTTCCGTGGGGTACTTTGAGCTGGGGGGGCGGGGGGGGGGAGAAGATAGCTACACTTATGTGGGGAGAGCTCCTGAGGGGTTTGCAAAGCCTTGGGCTGGAGAGACGGCTCAGCAGTTAAGAGCACTGGCTGCTCTTCCTGAGGACCCGATTTCAATTCCCATTGCCTACATGGTGGCTCGCAACTGGCTTCAACTCCAGTTCCAGGTAATCTGATATCCACTTCTGGCCTCTGTGGGCACTGCATGCATACTTTGCATAGACATGCATACAGGCAAAACACCCAATCACAAAGTACAAGCTGAAAGAAACTGAAAAAAAAATTGTAGAGACTTATATTCAAGTCCAGAATGCAAGAAGATAGCCCTCACAATCCAAACACTCCAACTTCTCAATGTTTAACCAGACGGGCTGCTGTAGTGCTGCTCTTGATACACTCTGGGTTTTCTAGTTGGAATTCTGCAACCGAGTGGCTGCAGTCAGAGAGATGCACCCACAGAATCCAGAGAACAGAAAGCCCTAGCGGGAGAATGTCTTTGTGGGATGTGTTGTGACTGGCCCTGGTTCCTCTCTGTGCTGGTTGCAGATAACCTTGATCTCAGTCGGGGTTTTAATGGAGGTAGGCTGGTAATGGAGAGGAAAATAACTTCTCTTCCTCCCCCTGCTGTTTCCTATTAGCTGTGCATGAGGTTTTGTTACTCTCCGATGTTTACTTAAAAGAGATCATAAATGTTAGCTGGAGACCAAAGCTAGCAAGAATGGCAGCCACAAGATAACGAAGAGCCGGGATTAGACATCTGAGCAAAACAGTTTACCTGTGCCATAGGTAAGTGCACACAGCAGCCAGCGATGTCCACTACAGGGTATACCAGGAAAGCACTGGGGAAAAGAAGCCTTTTCCCTCTCGCAGTGAGGGCTACCGATGGTTCCTTTTTGCTGGTGTGTGATGAACCTGTGAGGGGAGACTGTGGACCCAAAGGCAGAATTACAAGTAGCCTGCAAAGTGCAAACCTATAAAGCTGCCCATTCTTGAGCATCTACCACCTGACCCAGTCAGGGCTGGAGGCGCTACATGCCGTCTCCTATCACTCTCATGGCACTGTGAAAGGCAGGCTGACCTCCAGCTTACAGGTGAGAGACCTCAGAGAGGTTAGGGTATCTCTCCAAAGTCACTGAGTTGGTCTGCAACAGATACCAGGTACTGATGGGTTTCATGTTTGTCTCTCTACCCAGTAAACAGGGAGCCTAGGTACCAGCATAGATGCTGAGAGGCAGGAAGACAGCCTCTGCTAGGTTCTGATTTGTGTATCCCTGACCCAATCCATACACTGAATCCCTAACCTCAATGTCACTGTATATGGATATCAGACTTCTGTGGAGGTAGGGTGGACTAACACGGAATAAGGGTACATCGTAGTTAGGGTCTCTATTGCTGTGAAGAGACACCATGACCACGGCAACTCCTATAAAGGAAAACATTTAACTGGGGCTGGCTTACAGTTCAGAGGTTTAGTCTATTACTGTCACGGTGGGAAGCAAGGAGGCACACAGGCAGACATAGTGCTGGAGAAGGAGCAGAGAGTTCTATACCCTGATTCACAGGCAGCAGGCAGAGACAGGGACACTGGGCCTGGCTTGAGCATTTGAAACCTCAAAGCCCACCCCCAGAGACACACTTCTTCCAGCAAGGCCACACCTCCTAATAGTGCCACTCCCTGTGAGCCTATGGGGGCCATTTCATTCAAAGCACCACAGGGTGGCTGGGTCCAACAGGACCAGTGTCCTCCCAAGAAGAGACGCCGGGAGACACTAGAGAGTTTATATGGTCTCTGGGAGGAACACAAAGCAGAGATGGCATGAAGGCACTGAGGGAGGGCCACCTGCAGGCCAGGAAGACGGCCCTTACAGGAAGCTGCTTGCTGGCTCTGAGCAGCTGATGCTTGGGCTCAAACTCACACCAAGGTTGCTTACTTGCCGTCTCCCTGGCATGGCCTTGGGCTGCAGCCTGTGTGCATCCAGATGCTGCAAGGAAAGCATGCATGTCATCTCGAAGTCTCAGATCATGAAGAGGCCTGCAATAGGAGTCTATCCACTGCCACGCCTACGGGATGCTCTTTTTTATCTTATTTGGTTCCATGGCTGTGTATTGATTGTTTTTCTTTTCTATTTGCATATATTCATTACATATGCTAAAGGTTTTCTTAGGAGTTTTCAAGAATACAGTATAATGCACTCTGATCAATCCACCTCCTGTCACCCTGTCTTGTCCCCCACCCATCCCTGCTGCCCCACTTCCTCTGCCCAGATGCCCCTCTCTTCTATTTTCATGAGGGTATGTGTTTTTTCTTTTGGGTTTTTTTTTGTTTTGTTTTGTTTTGGTTTTTTTTTTGGTTTTTTTTTTTTTTTTTTTTTTGGTTTTCTTTGGTTTGGGTGGCCAATTGCATTTTTTTTCTTTTTTCCATGTGCATGTGTGTGAGGTGTATATGCATCTGTGTATTCGTGTTCACAGGTGTGTGTAGGGGACATGCCCAAAGCTGATGTCAGATGTCTTCCTCCACTGTTCTCCACTTTCAGTGAGGCAGGGTCCCTCTTCGAACCCAGACAATGCCTGGCTAGTCCTGACTTGTCCCCAGGGATTCCCCTTGTCTCTGTCTCCAGAGTGCTGGGGTTACAGGTGGCCGCCATGCTTGCCCAGTGTTACTTCTGGGAGAGATCCAAACTCGGGGCACAAACTTGTGTAATTAGTGCTTTATCCACTGATCCACCTCCCCAGCCTCCTCTCCCTGCTGTGTTTTGTTAGGGTTTCTCACAAGATCCTGGCAAGGGATTGTTTACGAAAGCATAGGCCTCTAAGGATGGTATTCCGCTGAAGACAAAGGCATAGGCCTCTGCAGATGGTATTCCGCTGAAGACAAA
>CABHPH010155359.1:8678-45638 GCA_902168325.1 Peromyscus nudipes | reverse complement strand
AAGACAAAGGCATAGGCCTCTGCAGATGGTATTCCGCTGAAGACAAAAGCATAGGCCTCTGCAGATGGTATTCCACTGAAGAATTTGTTTCTCCCTCCCTAGCAGTCATTTCAACTGCCCATTTAGACTCAGGGAGGGGCGGGGCTTCACTAGCCCTTCCTGCCTAGCTACCATTATCTACTTAGAACTTCTCAGGAAGGGGTTCAGGCCTCATGGGCCCCTTTCCCCATTCCCACCCCCACATCAAGATACTGACATGCCTACTCCGTGCTAGTAAACAGACCCACTGTAAGATCCAGAAAGCAGCAGTACTGCCTAGCTCCTAAGACAGCTTCCCACCTCACTCCACCCCTTCCCTCAGTTCTTACATCCTTCTTGTCCCCTCTTCAGTGATGTCCTCTGAGCCTTGGTAGAGGTAATGTAGATGCCCAAAGAGTTCACCAAGCTAGAGATGGCTGAGATCATCCAAGCCCAGGTAATGCAGACAGCTCTTTCCCGAGGTGGCTTGAGCATCATTGAGGGCGGGTGTGCCATCACCAGGCACCATTCCCTGGTTCCTAGATGGGGCACCAAGATCACTCCCTGGTGCAGTGGTTGGAGGGCCCATTCAATAAGACCTCTAGTGATGCAGTTTCTGTGGGAGATTCCTTGGAAGAGACACTCAAGGCTAGCTTCTTTAAGCAAGGTCTAAGGGACCTCCACAGCCAGCACCATGAACAAAAGGGCTTTCACTAAGCACACCTCAGATAACTTGCCATAAACAGGAAAGTCTCCCCCTCTGCCTCAGGTTTGCTGTCTCAGATGTGACCCCTCCATTCTCCCTGTTGGTTTTCACTCTGACTAAATAATCAGGAACACCAGCAAATGTGGAGGCCCACAGAGGAATCCTACTGAGATCTGAGCTTGCTTTACCCAGCAGGGCTGCATTAGAGGATTGCTTGACCATGTGCGTGGTTGCCAGGTGTTTGGAAAGGGCTGCACTTGGCTGTGCTAGGGGATGGTCTTTTGCTCCTCCCCCTTGGCATTCCAATAAAAATCCCTTTTGAAGAGACAGAAGGGGCCAGTGGATATTGATCCAGGCCTTCCCGAGGCTGTCCTGTGTTTCTATCTGTTTCTCTCCCTTCTATATTTCTATCTAAATATTTCTCCCTCCTCCCTCAAGAGTACCCTGGGGAAAAAGTGGGAGCGGGCCTCCCACAGAGAAATGGGTAGGCATCCCACAATCAATTCCTTCCCTCTTTTTCTGTTCCTAACCACCAGCAAGTTCTGTTGGCATTGCCTCCAAAATATATCCCGAACCTTCCCAACACCCCCACCACTACTACTATCCTAGTACAAGCCCCTTTTACTCCCAACCAAGTCACTCAGCAAAGTCCCGTTCACCTCCTGCTGCTCTACAAATAAACGGTGCAGTCTCCATAGGATAGTCGGAGGAATCTTTGCAATCATAGACAGGATCTTGTCACTCCTCCATTTAAAACTTCAGTGTCTGTCACACAAAGAACAAAATTTAAACCCCTTTCCATAACCACAGGTACTGCGGCATCCAACCCCTTGCTACACAAAGTATCGCCAGGACACCATTACAGGGAGCTATGTAGAAAGAAAGACACCTCCCCAGACCGTCTCATAAACCTAGAGAACTAGATTCTGTGTTTTAGTGAGACCCCAAGATGGCTGATGTGCACAGGAGTTTGAAAAGCATTAATAGCGCCCACCTCTGTGTTCCTCCCCAGTCCCGACCCCGGTTGTTCCACTTCACTTGTCCTAGCTGGTCCCCAACAGGCCAAGCTCTGTGCTCTTTTACTTAAAACCGTCCCTCCGTGACCTTTGCATGTTGACTCCATGTCCCAATTCTGGTCTTTTCTCTTTGTTACCCCCTCAAGACTTCTCTGGGTACACCAAAACGGCTCCCCACTCTCCTACCTAAGGCACACACTGTCTTCTCTTCCTGCTTTATCCTCTTAATGGTATCTACAAGTTTCTGGATTTTTATTTATGTATGCATTACCTATTTTGCAAATAGGATATAAACTCCATATGGAAATGGTTTTGTTCACTGTTATAATCCGGGTGCTATAGAGCGTGCAAGGGTTACAGTAGGTACTGGATATTCTCTGAGTGAACCAGTGAGTAAAAAGGTGAGATCATCAGGGAGCATGCATCTCCTTACTACTGAATCAGGCCGCTTTATCAGAGGTCAGCAACTTTGCAGAGACAGCTCCAGCTTGCTCTACAACCAACGCTCTCTGCAAACATAGACCGGGGTGCCTTCGCCACGACCGCACACTTTTTCCCTCTCTCAATTTGATGAAGTACACACCCAAACAGGCTGTAAGTTTGAAGAACCACCATAATTGGGAGGAAGAATCCTGAGCAAACATTTACATATTGAGCTTCTACATTTCTCAACAAAATCTCCACCTTCTCATCCAGCCTAGATATCGATCTCGGGTCACGGCTTAAGTTTTTTCATCTTTAACAATTACCGTCTTTATTATTTGAGCAGCCATAGAGTTGAAAATAATAGAGATAAAAAAGGCATATAAGGAAAAAAATCTCCTCCTGGCTGCCCTCCCCGATTACACCCAATGCTACCCAGTTCTCAGAGAGACAGATGTTCCACAGATGCACCTGTGTACATACACATATGGTTTTATTCATTTTCTTACACAAACTGTAGAATACTGTAAGTCCACATCTGCATCTTAAGTTTCTTTTACTTTACGAGTTAACATGAAAGCCACCCAAAATCAGTAATAAAGAATAGTCGCCTTTTTATCAGGTGTTGTGGTTTTCAATTGCATGGGTCTATCATGATTAGTTACCAGTCAGTTCTCTTTTGGCAAACACTGTTGTTCGAAGGACTTTTCAATTACAAACACAGCCTCAGCGAAAAGTCTTCTGTGGTTTATTTGTACAGCACTTACCATCCACTGCACGAGGACGGTGTTGGTGTGTTACACATCCTGAACCTTCCAAAGTCTTTCAGTCAGCCACCATTCTCCCCTTGTGTCCGTTTTCTTGTCATGTCACTGTTTTCTCTTGGCTTTCAGCCCCTCAGAGGCGGGCCTGCTTTACCCAGCGCTGCCCACATCCTGGTTTGCACTGAGGAAGCATGCTGAGGGTTCCATTGCTCATGTACAGCTTCAAAGCCACGGTTAAAAAAAAAAAAAGGCCAGCACACTGAAGTGGGGAGCCTGAAGTGATGCGCACCCCACTACTGTGTTCTGTCTGCTGAGGGAGGGCCCAGATCAAATGCGACTTCGCTCCTGATCTGTGACATCTGGGGAGAAACGTGGGCAGAGGAGGTTCTATAACAGGAAAGACCTACCTTCTCCTCAGAGAGGCCTGTGTTCTCAGAGCCTGGCGACGAGTGGATTACAGCTGAATCAAATGAGTAGCATCCCTGGTTACTCCTCGCAGAAATGTATGGCTAACATGTAATACAAACTAGAGCCAGGCTTGAGTGCATCCAAAGTATAAAAGCACAAATAACTCAAAGACCATTTGCTATAAAAAGGACCAGCCTTAGGCAAGTAAAATGCCCCCTAGGGTGTCCCTGGCCAATACTACAGCAGAGGGGGCTGAGGAACCAGAGTCCCTGAAATAGCAACTTATACTTTCTCTATTCTTTTCAAGAAGGCAGAAAGCAATAACAACAAAGGTTCTTTGAGAACTTTGACTTTCCAGTCTTTTGACACTGCAACATGAGGTGATCTACAAGTGCATCAGGCCACATTCGTAGCTCTCCTGGGGTGCATACAGCCTGGGAGAGGCAGCTTGGATCTGCTTTACACCTTCTCGCTTAATTAGCCAGCCTTTGGGTGGAGATTTTCATCCTCACATCAGAATTGAGAGCCAGAGACCTTCAGCTCTATGTCAGGATCACAGCTAATCAAAGCCAGGCCTGAAGGATCCCCAAGTCCTCATTTCTTAGACCAGAGCACACACTCTCTCTCCTGCCACACTCCCTCCTACATTGTGATTAAACTGCTGAGCACTGAACTGGGAACCTAACTCCTGCTTTAGCATTATTTCTGCAGGAAGAGTAAGTGAACCGTGTCAAATAACTTATGTAGGAATCTGTAAAACCCGATCTGTTCATTCCTTTTATAAAGCTGCTATCTCTTGATGTTTCTATTTTGGGCAGTGTTGAGGATTAAACCCATGGCCTTGCACATGCTAGACAAGGGCTCTAGCAACATCTCTAGCCCTTTGCTGCCTCTTAACAACCTGTGGAGCACTGTGCAAATTAAGAGGAAGGATTCTGTGAATATTTGTTGGATGTTAAGCCACTCTCCCGTGTCTTGTTACGGTCCACTGCACTGTTGTCTTAGTCAGTGTTCTATTGCTGTGAAGAGTCACCATGACCACAGCAACTCTTATAAAGGAAACATTTAATTGGAGTTTTTTCTACAGTTCAGAGGTTTGGTGCATTATCATCGTGGCAGGAAGCATGGCAGCATGCAGGCGGACATGGTGCTGGAGAGGTAGCTGAGAGTTCCACATCCAGATCAAAGGCAGCAGGAAGAGAGAGTGTAGCTGAAGTTTTCCTGGTCCTGCCTGGCTCCCGTGGCCCTGTGGCTGCTTGGACCCAAGTAAACACACAGAGGCTTATATTAATTAAAACTGCTTGGCCATTAGTTCAGGCTATTGACTAGCTCTTACAGTTAAATTAATCCATAATTCTTATTTATGTTTAGCCACGTGGCTTAGTACCTTTTCTCAGTTCTGCCTTCACATCTTGCTTCCTCTTTGTCTGGCTGGCGACTCCTGACTCAGCCTTCCTGTTCCCAGAATTCTCCTCTCTGCTTATCCTGCCTATACTATACTTCCTGCCTGGCTACTGGCCAATCAGCATTTTATTTATCAACCAAATCAGAGCAACACACATTCACAGCATATAGAAAGATATCCCCAACACTGGGCCTAACTTGAGAATTTGAACCTCAAAATCTACCCCCAGTGACACACTTCCTCCAACAATGCCACACCTCCTAATCCCTGCCAAGTAGCACACTTCCTAGTGACCAAGTATTCAAATATATGAGCCTATGTGGGGCATCCCTATTCAAATCACCACAACCGTCTTATTACTCACTTAGACTCCCATTTGGAGTAGATCCTTATGAATCAAGGCATCTTTGTCAATTATGTATCACTGAGAGCATTTTCTTCTACAACTCTGTTGGCAGAAGCTTCTGCTGCAGAACGGGGCCAGACATACAGTAAGTACCAAAATGTCTGTCAACGAATGAATGTGTAAATTAATGCATGTAGAATGTGGCTTACAAAAAGAGCCACTCAACTTTGGCAAACCCATTTGCCCAGGGAATCAGAATTTGGAAACAGACCAATTTTTCTAAAAGATGGTTTGACTCAATGAGCAATTTGCCAATACTATGGCGAACTGAAACAAGCTGGTGAATTTGGTCAATGGATGTGAATGAATTGGTTATTAGGTAAATTGGTCACATTTTTTTGAAAGCACTCCTTGGAAAACAACTGGAACTTGATTCTAAAAGCAAGGATCCAGCCTGGACTCCCTCCGTGCCTGCATCCCTCAGATTGAGTATGTGTCGAGGCCCGTCTATTTACGTTGCCCTCATGCCCACCAAGGTGGCCCTTCTCTTCCCTTCCTGCTCCTCTCCTCCTCAAGCTACTGCCTCCTGTCTGGACAAATCAGCCTTTCCCTCAGCTCTGGTATCCATCACCATCATTCCTGTCAGGCCTACAGCTCTGGGCACAAACACTGAATATTCATGTGCTCTCTGCTGCTGCTGTTTCTCACCCTGGTGGAGCCTCAGCCACCGTCTATGTCATGAATTATTTGGGACAAATAATTGCATAGAGGAAAACTGTATATTTCAGTATAAAACTGTGTGATCTAGAGGATACCCCCAAGCCATCTGATTCTTCCCTTGCTGAGCAGTATCTACAGATGGCACACTCTGCCACACTATCTATTTCCAGCTCGGATCATTGTCGTAGAGTTGTTGAAGAACATGTGTTAGGATGTCTATTCTTTGAATTCTCTTTTGAACTAGTTAGAACATTTGCCAGTTTCCTTCACTGCATAAGTGAAGTAAAGTCCGAAATACATATTCATTGTAACTGCATGAGAATCATGATTTACTCTTTTTAAAACATTATGATTTAACGCATTCTCTTCCCATAGCCTCCTTACATCGCACAGTACCATAAAAGACAGTGCCTGGGTGCTGTCCATGACAGCCAACATGCCTCAGCTCACTATTGTCTTTGACCAGTGACTTCTGGCACTCATGGTTTTTCTTTGTTCTTACTTTTCATCATAGTGAAAACACATATCTTTGTGAATTGTTGAACCATTAGTTATTTTAACAATTTTACATGTAATTTAATATGTAAATTCACAAAACTTACCCATCAAAGTCATGACTCTTGATTTTCAACATATTCACAGAGTTGTGCAGCCACCAATACAACCAGCTCTATAAGATTCTCATTCACCCCAAAAGAAAGTCCTTTCTAAATCTCTCCTCTGAGAACACACTTACCACCACCTACCCAGTCTTGGAAAGCACTAATCTACTTCCTGTCTCTATGGAGCTCCTTATTATACATATGTCATACCAGGTGAATTATTCACGTCTTTAATTTAACATATTTTCAAAGTTAGTCCATGTTGTTATAAGTATGTGCCCCTCATTTCTTTTTATAACCAATTTAATCCCACTTATGGATATACTTCATTTATTTAGTCACTAATCAATTGATGAGTACTCGGGTTTTCCACTATTTAGCTACTATGAGTAATGCTGATGTGGATATTCATATACAAATTTTTCTACAAATATTTTATTTCTCTTGGACATGTAGCTTCACTGCCAGGCTGCTTTCCAAGGCTACTGTTTATCTTTATTTTCACCACAAAAAAACGAGGGTTCTAATTTATCCATGTCTTTGTCAACACTTGTGATTATCTGCCTTTTTTATTATAGTCATTGTGGAGGTTTGTTATGACTGGTGTTTTACAGTTTACATGATCAATTGTTACAGTTTTCTTCCAACCATGACTTGTAAGCACAATTTTGAAACGCCTTCTGGAACGTTTTGGGAAGGAAGTTGAAGGTGGTCTGGGCACTCTTTCTGTGGTCACCCATGCTAGTGTCTGTCTTCCCTCCTTCCTGGCTTTTCATGAAGATGCCACCCTTAGTGATCGCACGGACTGGACTCTCGTCATAGCTTTCTATTATTTTTCTATTATTTGGTGCAATAACTTTCACTAAGGCAAATTTACTTCTTGTCTTAGTTGAAGTGTTTCATGAATATTTTTCTTTCATGTGGATTTCCTTCCAAAGTGTTTTCCTATCTTCCAACGTGATTAATAAACAAAATGACAGTATTTTGGACCCTGAGTGACCTAGCATATGTACTAGTTCGATTGGTTTCCTTGAGCCAGGGTCTTGCCTTAGATGATCTGGTACTAGATATGTAGACCATACATCACTTATGCATACTGATAAATAAGATAGGAAGTCATGGCAATCCTACTGCCTTAGCCTCCAGAGAGCTCAATTTTCTGATGTGTGACACACACACTACACACACAAATACTACACACACACACACACACACACACACACACACACACCCGTGCACTACATATACACACATACTACACATTCACTACACATGCACACTACACACACATACATAGATGAGAAACCAACAAAAAGTGAGTCTAACATAATTTAATACCTCTTTTTTGTCAATGTTTAAAGCAATATATAAATTACCAAATTTTCCTTTGTTGATTCTGTCAGAATCCTAACATTGTCAAAAGTTCTATCTAGAAGTTCCTTCTCAAATTCTAGGCTATGATGGTCTCCAATGTCTCAGCTTCTTAAGTCACTGGGGGGGGCAGTTGTCTCTGGTTTTCTTTCTTAGTATCAACAAGTCTCTCCACTCTCATAATGTTGGATTGATTTAACAAAGGGCACACATCATTAGTGCCACAAGTCCCTTCATAGCTGAGTGGCCATACATACAAAATATATTTTCCCTACAGGTATATGTGGACACACAATGTTAGAGTAAGACATTAGATTGATGGGCTCTGTGGAAGATGAGCTCAAAGAAGATACAGCTTGCTCTAACTATCATGAGAAAACTGGGATGGAGCATCTAGCCAGTGACAAAAGTAACAGTCCATAATTTGCTACACTGCATGATGACCGATGCTCTCAGGTATGTAAACACAAAACATGTGATGTAGACAAAACCGTCGACAGTCCAATGGTATTGGTGAAGACTATGGTAATTACGGTACTTATTTTCTATTTTTAACACTTTTTAAAGATCCATTATTTATGCGTGAGTATGTGGTGTGTGTATATGTATGTGTGAGTTGTGTGTGTGCACATGTGAGTGCAGGTGTCTACAAAGGCCAGAAGAAGGTATCAAGTCCCTAGGAGACAGAGTTACAGGCAGTTGTGAGGTACTTAAAATGGGTGCTGGGAACTGAACTCCGATCCTCTGAAAGGGCAGCCAGTGCTCTTACCCACTGACCCTCCAGGACTACATTTGAAAACTTTTCTTTAAAACAAAACAAATTACATCCTTCAAATGTTCTGTCAAAATATTCCTCTTTTCAAAAGTTTCTATAAAACACGAAGAACTAGGTAACACGAGGTAAGACTCCCTTTGGACCCCCGCATGTAATGATCCTTCTGTCCTTCCCTTTCATTCGGCTCTGATGATGAAGAGTGAGAGAGAAAGCTAACAAACATAATGGCAGTCCCTACTTTCGCTTAAATTGATGTAAGAGTTAATTGACTCGCTTCGGTCTTTTACTCAAGCCAAAACTGGAAAGTCCATATTCCACGTTAAATTTATTTACTAGCTCTACAGAAATGGACCTAGCAATGGCCTTGGCCTGAAAAAACTAGCTTCAATTAGAAACTACTTCCATTAAAAGGACCATGTCTCCTAAATGCAGTATGTTAGCTTTATGAAAATTAAACATGCACATATAAATTAACATTTATTTCCTCAAATGTGTAGTGAATATGCCAGTGATTCAAAAAAACCATCTTCCCAACTAAAAATAGCAGCGTCTCACTTACCGAAGCAGCCAAACGGTCTGAGAGCCGAGACAGGAACAATCTGGAGTGCGGAGACGGGCCTTCCACACCACTTCAAAGCCTGGGGAATTCTACATTTTCATCCTCACGGTCGGTCAACAGGCTTATACAGAAAGAGTGGAATCATACTTCACAGTGGACTCGCTCCTCAACCGAGAAAGCTTCAGGGCGGGCTGATAGCTCCAAACCACTCATGTTTCTGAGAGCTGCTGCATGGGGACTGACCCACTTAGAAAGCAACGCTCGTCTACTTCCACCACAGCTGTGCCTTGTCTAGCCTCACGCCGAAGGCTTTCCAGGATGAAGATCCGTGAGCTTTGAGACATCAGCATCCATCCTTATTCTATACATTATATTTTTTAAAGAAAGACTGTTTAAAATTTCTGTATTGTGTGTGTGTGTGTATTCATGTATATGTGCCCATGTGTGCAAGTGCCATGGAGGACATAGAGGGAGTTACATTTCTGGAAACAGAGTTACAGACAGCTTTAAGCCACCCAGTGTGGATTTCCTATATATACGTTGAATTATATACACAGTTCCCAACATAACAAATGTGATCCTTCCCAAGATTCTCTTATCTCAGGGCTGGAGAAATGGCTCAGCCGTTAAGATCCCTTGCTGCTCTTGCAGAGGACCCAGGTTCAGTTCCCAGCACCCACATGGTGGCTCACAACCATCTCTAGCTCCAGTTCGAGGGGATCTGATGCCCTCCTGGCCTCTGCAGACCTGCACATGCATGGCACACTTACGTGCAATGGAGGCAGGACACATACACATAAAATAAACAGGTCTTAAAAGAGTCTTGTGTCTCATGCCTCGCTCCTCTTCCTTGTGTGAGAGACGAGCAGCAGGGGCACCTTGCTGAGCTGTTGTGACAATTAGGTGACAAACTGCACAGGAAAGCCTGGTATCCACCCCATCCTGTACACCGGGCCACTCGAGTCTATGGAACCTTAATTGGGAAGTAGAGAACGGCACAGACTTCATAAAGTTCTGACACTGAATGCAGGAGACTAGGCAGAGACAGCTGAACAGAGGTGCCCTGTCCTTGACTCTGCCATAGATAAGAGCCAGGGAAGCAAAGGAAAAACTCCAAGAAGAGCCCTGGGAGGAGTGCTGTAAACCAGCAAGTAAAGAGAGACAGCATGAAGAGGCAGAAGGGCAGCCTAGAGAAGGAACTTCAGCTAACCTCCTCAGCAATCCATCCTGCCAGGAAAAGATAAGAGAAAAGGCCACAGGGAACCTGCATCCAAGCAGCAGAGTCCAGGTGTATGCCCTGGTCCTCACGGACCTTCCGTCCACTTTGGGGACTGTCTGGTCTAGGAGTGACAGCCCTGCTGTAAACAAGGAACTCACACTGTGCCTCTCCCAATCCCAAGAATCCAATCTGCAACAACAGCCACTGACCGATACCATCTTACCTTAGCGGCCAGTGGCTGTCCCTCCGATGTCATCAGAAGCCTTGTGGCCAGTGCGTGCCTCACAATGCAGAAGACATCCTCGGCTTCCGGAACAAAGGCTACCATCACCATAAGCCTGACTCATGCCTGCCCTTGTCCATTTGGAAGTAAGTGTCATCCCCAGGCCTCAGCTGGAACTGTAGTGGCCAGTAAAAGTCCCAGTTTCACTTGTACTTATCCATCAGGAGCTGGGAAAGTCCCAGCTGTGTCCCACGGCTTTAGGGTGGTAACTGTCAAAACTGCAAGCTTCGGCCCATCGATGCTTTCTTCTGTACATTCCCACCCACGCCTTAAAATCCCAGGATCATAGACACCAAAGGCACAAGACACAGCACGACCCACCCCCAAGGACCCCTGTCAAGCCTTGAAGAAGCTCCGGTGAAGGTGGAATTTCTTCATAGAATTTCTATTCACCACCACCCCCTAGTGCCCTCTCCATGTTCCTGGCCTCTCTGGCTGGCTAACTTCTTCGTGTGTGTGTGTGTGTGTGTGTGTGTGTGTGTGTGTATTAGCCTCTTTCCCCATCTCCCTTAAGATCACTTCCTACCTCTCAGGAGCCCCTTTCTAATTTCCTGACCTATACACATGTATAAATACACACTTCTATATACATGTACATATATAATTTTAACCCAGGTTCTGTACAGAAGAGAAAACACTCCATATTTGCCTTTGTCTGGTTTAACATGATGGAACTGCTGGCTGCCCTATTTGATTATTACAGATTACATACATGTATCAAGTTACCATAATGTAACCCACAAAGGTGCAGATATCGTGTTCTTAAGTGGTTAAACACCCTGATTGATATATTTGCTTTGATTTTGTTTGTAGTTTGGCTTTCTGGTATGAGGATCAAACCCAGTTCTTTAAACATCCTAGACAAAGTACCACTGAGCATATCCCCAGCCTCCAGAGCACACTTTACAATCAACTATTGTATCAGAGCATAGTTAAAGCTACCTATGGCCACCCGGGTTCAGATCCCCAGGGTATAAACTGTATCCTTTCCCAACTTGTAAAAATTCAATGAAATATTGCCAAGATCAGTAGTTAGTAATCAACTTGATAAACCCTCTAAGCACAACTTTAAACAAGTTGTAAAAACAGGGCAAAAGCAATTAATTAATGCAGACAAAGATTATTGTTTAAAGGTTTCAGACTATTTCATAGCTGTCACCGGAAATTACTTAGGTTCTCTACTAAAACCAAGCGTCATTCCATATTTATCACCATAGCCAAAGCTTAGGTGGGAGGTTAGAGAGGGTGCAGTGGAAATGAGGTCTGGTGAATCACAAATCAGATTGCAGCTGCTGATGCAAGCTGTGACTCAGGCGAGTGCCAGCATCACGACCAAGACCGCGCCTGCACCTCTCATATGCGGCTCGTCAAAGCAATTGTGATAGGCAGTTACCAGCTGATTGCCATAAATGGAGCCGGTATCAGATAAAAGTGAATCAGGATGCTCAAGGAAAGAAAAGCAAATAAATATCAAAACATTAATCTGCACAGTATCTGGAGAGTTATGAAAGCACGCTGGTTGTAATTGAAACATATATCTCAGCATGAAGGTTTTCAAGAAATAGTTTATGTCCCCAAAATACATGTTGTAACCAAAAATTTTTTTCGGCAGCAATTTTCTCTAAAATAAGTAGATGAGGTAGAAAGAGAGGAGGAGGAGGAAGAGGAAGAGGAGGAAGAGGAGGAGGAGGAGAAGGAAAGAAGGAAGGAAGGGAGGGAGGGAGGGAGGGAGGGAGGGAGGGAGGGAGACTCCAGGAAGCGGAGACCCAGGATTCAGGAGGCTGGGACTCTGAAGGAAAGACAATGCCTTCCCCACCACAGCCCTGCTGGCCATGCATGTCTCTAGAGCCACAAACACCTAACTGCAGCAAAGCCGGGCAAGAATCTCGTGAGTCTCCAGGACTCTGAACTCACTGTCCACAGTTCTCTTCTGCAGAGCAGGAGAGCCCCCGGTGTCAGCTACTGTCTTCACCCCTGTCCTCTCACACACCACACTCTTTGGGAAAAGGATTTCTTCACCTTGG
This sequence comes from Peromyscus nudipes, assembly GCA_902168325.1. NCBI lineage: Eukaryota > Metazoa > Chordata > Mammalia > Rodentia > Cricetidae > Peromyscus > Peromyscus nudipes. The sequence goes on along the minus strand of CABHPH010155359.1, from coordinate 32,999 downwards.
GCCCAAATCCCAAGAATGTTGACTGTGAGCTGCTCCATGCTACAGGAAACCCATTTCCATATACAACCGATCAAACATTTCTTCTTTAAAAATGCCTGAAATTGGACATTTCCCCCTCACAGTTATTCTAGTAGGTAGTCTTATTAACTGACCATACTGTTGGATTTTTCTCTATTATTTTATTTTCCAAAAAGTGGGAAAAATTGAGAGATGGTGATATTCTAGTGTCAACTTTCTTTTAAAGGGAAAGAAAAAAATGTTTTATTAAATTAGATTTTAAATGGCTAAATTCTACCTCCTTTAAAAAACAAAACAACAAACAAACAAAAAACCTTTTTGTTTTTAAATATCCTGTTTGCACTGGTCCAATCTGGTGAGTCCCATCTGCTCTGTTCTCAACATCCAGCCTAGCCCAAGTTGCACATCCTGTGCTCTGGTCCAGAAAGATGATAAGTGTCGCTCTCATCCCTCATCAAGGAAACTTCTTTTGGCGGCAGATGGGAACTATTACAGAAAACCACAACTAGTCAAAACACAGAGGACTACTGAGTGTGGTGTGCCTAACCCCAATGGATCCATGTGCACCAGAACCCCTGACCTAAGGCTCAGGGAACACCACACTTGAGGGAGTGAAAAGACTCTAAGAGGCAGAGGACCAGGACATCTTCTGATATTGTTGTCTTCTACACGTGACAGAGAAGCTGTGCCCATGAAATCTCAACAGTACGGTTGCCTAAACAAGACCTAAACAAGGCTAACCCTAGCTGACGTGCTTCTGTGACAAGATGGATGGAGGAGATCTCAAAGGGCCCCAGCCCTAAATGAAGAGCTACAGGCAGTTAATGACAGGTCAAAGAGGGAGGATTAGTCTTCTTCAGGGACGAGCACCTCATTTGTTATCCTACCCCATGGTCAGCCTTAAAAACACATATATGCAGACGACACTGGATGAACCCAGCAGGTTGTATTTATGTATTTATTTGTTCATATATAAAAAACAACAACAAAAAAAACGTAATTAAAAGAGGCCATGAATTTTATGGGGAGGGGAGACTATGAAAATACAATGCACATATATGAAATTTTTAAATAAAATAAAAATAAAAACTATTTTTCACAACTAAAATAAAAAATAAGTCTAAGGCCTATTTTTAAAGCATAAGCTTTATTAATTTGACGGTATAATCATTAAAATAAAATAAAGAAGGGACAAGATCATTCTTAAGGGCATTTACCAACTGTTACAAAATAGTCTTTAGTCAAAGTCTCAAGTTATTCTTTCCACTTATTCATTAAAAAAAACTGTTACTGAATGCCTTCTTATAAACAGGCTCAACATCTTAACAGGTTTCACACTTACGGAGATAGGGTTAATCATATAATCACACTAAAGAAAAATTAGTTGTAATGAGTTTTGAGTGTACAGAAAAATCTGAAACCTGCATGTCCATAACTAACCTAAATCTTCCTGAAAGTTTTAAAAACATTTTCAAATAGTTACTAGCATACACGTATTGCTATATAACTTTTTAACCGTTCAAGTAAGAAAGTCACGGTCAAGGCAAGAAACCGTCGTAGTGATTTTTGGACAATAAAGAAAATAGATAACCAATGCATAAATCCTCAGGGAGTCTTCCCAGGCACAGCATTTGATTCTGTATTCCTTTAGATCTTAATGAAGGATACATTTACTGCACTCGTCCTCCAACAAATAGATCAAGTCTGCTTTCACTCAAAAACCCGCTGCTTAAACACTCCCGGCCAGTACCAGGCACAGATACTATAGGTCTAGAGCGACATCTCGTGGCCGTATGCAAACTCACACACACCCATTCCACACCTTAACAAATGCTGTTAACCAAAAACCTCTCAAAGAAATTAGCACATTAGAACTGAAGACGTGGAGTAACACTGAAGAACGGACAGCCAGTCTCTAGAGAATAATCTGCAGAAAGCTGGGAAGAGCTACCGGGAAAGCAATGGACACTCAAAAAAGAAAAAAAAGGTGGTGATGGTGCACTCGTGTGTGTGTGTGTGTGTGTGTGTGTGTGTGTGTGTGTGTGTGTGTGTGTGTTGGGGGGGAGGGTGATGGCAGAGTACCCAGGGCAATGCTGTCAACAGCAGAAGCTGGGAAAAACCCTTTCCACTTGGCCCTGAGTGCTCAGCACTGGCGAGCAACAGAAAAGATGCAAGACACCATTTCAAAAACATGGACGATATGTACCGAAGCCTGATAAACAGATCTTGAGAGACTGCAGAAAAGAAATTCTGTAAGTTGAAGACCTGGTGGGAACCAAAATATAGATAGTAGCTCTCACAAGGACTCCAACAGCAAGCAAGACACTGGCAAAATACGCCACCCAATCTTTTTTTTTAATTTTTTATGAATTTTATTTATATTTTATGTATAAGTGCTCTACATGTATATCTGCATGCCAGAAGAGGACATCAGATCCTATTACAGATGGTTGTGAGCCACCATGTGGTTGCTGGGAATTGAACTCAGGACCTCTGGAAGAGCAGCCGGTGCTCTAACCACTGAGCCATCTCTCTGGTGGTCTAGTGGTTTGATTCGGCGCTCTCACTGCCGTGGCTTGGGTTCGATTCCCGGGCAACAACCCCATCTTAAAGGAAACTGAAAAGGTGTGACCAGCAGCTGAGACTGCCTGCGAAGCACTGGTTTGTTTGTTTGTTTGTTTGTTTGTTTGTTTGTTTTCTGAGACAGGGTTTCTCTGTGTAACCCTGCTGTCCTGGAACAGCTTTGTAGACCAAGCTGGTCTCAAACTCACAGAGATCCACCTGCCTCTGCCTCCCGAGTGCTGGGATAAAGGCGTGCGCCACCACTGGTATCTGATCTAGGGAAGACACAGAGGGGAGACCGGGTCTCCGAGGAAGAGACAGAGTTCTGAGAGGTTGGTAGGACTATGGGAGTCAGAAAAGAATGCAGCAACCAGGCCAGTCAGTCAGTTCCCATATCCTGCATCTCCACCCAGCTCTCTCCATCTGCACTTTATAGTGATTTTAGTAAGCTGCTTAGCGCTCTTATCACTCTATATTGCTTTTGCTTTCTTTTCCCAAAGAACACAGTCTGGCCTGGCTTGCAGGGTCCTTTGCTGCGTTATCTGCTGGAACACCTTTACCTCTCTTTCAGTCTACCTTCAGCCTTGTCGTCCTGCTCTCTCCATAGATCATCTCTAATTTATGAGCCCAGTACTAACCACCAGTCTTCCTGTGTTGTCTTCTTTCCACTCACACTCACAACTACTAATGCATCAGCGCCCACCGTCCCATCAACGTCCCTGTCCTTGCTGCAGCGGTTAGCACCGAAGGGGGAACTGTCGTGGAGTTGACTGCCGCTCTTTTTCACAGTGGTTCCACTTACTCCAGGATAGTGACGACTGCTGTTGCACAGCATTCTACTCCCAGAGGAGGGCGGCTGAGAGTGCCTCTGACCAGAAAACGGAACCTCAACCCCATGACAACCTAGTCCTTCCTGTACACTATAAGTGTATCCACCAAGAGAGAGGCGACCTGTCTTAGGGTTTCTATTGCTGTGACAAAACACCATGACCAAAAGGCAAGTTGGAGAGGAAAGGGTTTATTTCGCTTACACTTCCATAATGCCGTTCATTACAGGATAGAAACCCAAAGGCAGGAGCTAATGCAGAGGTCATGAAGGGGAGCTGCTTACTGGCTTGCTTCTCGTGGCTTGTTCAGCCCACCTTCCTACAGAACCCAGGACCAGCAGCCCAGGGATGGCACCACCCACCATGAGCTGGGCCCTCCCCCACTGATCACTAAATGAGAAAATGCCTCACAGCTGGATCTCATGGAGGCATTTCCTCAGCTGATGCTCCTTCCTCTCTGATGACTCTAGCTTGTGTCAAGTTGACACACAAAACCAGCCAGTAAGCGACCTAAACACTTTTATCTTTTTAAAAGTCAACAAACAGTCTACCTCCTGATGTGTAATAGCAACAAAAAAAAAAATGTAAGAAACATGTCTCCTTAAGAAGCTACTGATCCCAGGGACTGAAGAGATGGATTAAACTCTGTGGTTAAGAACACAGACTGCTCTTGCAGAGGACCTAGGTTTGATTCCCAGAACTCTAACATGACAATTCACAACCTTCTGCAACTCCAGTTTCAAAGGATCTGATGTTCTCATCTGGTCTCCCCAGGAACCAGGCACAGGCATGGTCCACAGACGAACAGGCAGGTATAGACTCATACACATAAAATAAGAATTTTTCAAAACAAAAAGAAACTACTGGTCCCAGAGTAATGACTCTCAATGAAAGGAAACTAGATGAAATTCTGAACCAAGAATTGAAAAGAATGGATATAAATATGTTAAAAAGAAAGAACACAAAACTTGAATGAATTCCATAAAAACACAAACAGCTGAACGAAATAAGGGAGTCAGCCAGGTGGCAGCGGCACACCTTTAATCCCAACACTTGGGAGACAGAAACAGGCAGATCTCTGAGTTCAAGGCCAGTCTGTTCTACAGAGTAAGTTCCAGGACAGCCAGCACTACACACAGAGAAACCCTGTCACAAAACCCAACCCCTGCAAAAGGCGGGGGAGGGGGAGTGTCAACACAGGAGATGAAAATAAATTCAATGAAGAGATAGAATACTGAGGGAAAAAGAAACTGAAATTATTCAGGACATGAAAGTGTCAGTAAATCAAATAAAAAGCTCAGTGGACAGCTTCATCAATAGAATGGACCTTCAGGAGGACAGAACCCAGGCTTGAAAGGACAGGAAGAGGAACATTGGTTGAGGACAATGGTGACATTTTTTAAAAGTACAAAGAGAATATGTAAGATCTTTGAGGAACAACTCAAGACCAAATCTTAGGAGTCAAAGACATAGACAATATTCTCAATATAATCACAGCAGAAATTCCACCAAGTCTAGGGAAAGAGACACTTATCCAAATACAAGAAGCACATAGAACACTAAACAGGACCAGGAAAGAAAGTTCCCATTTCATCTTACAGTTAAAACATTACATACACAGAACAAAGACAATGTGCTAACAGCTGCAGGAGAGAAACGACAAGTCCCATCCCAGGGAAGGCCACCAGAGCCACCAGAGGAACAGATGATTTCACAGCAGGTATGTGAAAAGCCAGAAGAGCATGCAATGGAGTATTTCAAGTTCCGGAAGACTGTAACTACCAACCTAGACTGTTATACTCAGAAAAACTGTCATAACTGGTGGAAGAAGAAAAAGGTGTTTCATGATAAAATCAGACTAAAGCATTTATGACCACTAACACATTCTATAGAGGATGCTAGAAGGAATTCTTTGGACTCAAGAAAATAATAAATACACCTAAGAGGATACGGGGGGGGGGGGGAACAGTAGTCAAGCAAATACTACAAAATCAATTAAATGATAACAGTTAATAGACACCTTTCAATGTTCACTCTGAATATTAATGGTCTCAATTCTGACATGGAAAGGCTCAGAAGAGGAGACCAGATTCAGAAACAGGATCCACCTATTTGCAGCTTCCAGAAAGCAAACTTCAGCATCACCCTATCTTGGGATGAAAGGGTAAAAAAGAGGTTAAAAGAAAATGGAACTAGGGAACAAGGTAAGACAGACTTCAAACCAAAACAAGTCAAAAGAGATACAGAATGCCACTTCAGGCTTATTGGGGAGCAACATCAAGAGGACATGACAATTCCCAACATACATGCACCAAACGTGTCCCCAATTCCATAAAACAAATACTACATTTATAGACACAGATTAATCCCAATGCAGTAACCGTAGGTGACTTAAATATTCCACTTTGACCAACATACAGGTCATCCCAACCAAAATATAAACAGAAAAACCTTGGAGTTAAATAACATCACAGGTCAAACAGACTGGACAGACCTCTACAGAACGTTTCACCCAAACACTGCAGAATACATGTTCTTCTCACAGCCCAAAGAACTTTCTCTAAAACATATCATACATTAAGACACAAAGAAAGCCTCAGAAAACACAAGAAAGTTGGAATGCATTATTGTATTCCGCCCAGCTATCATCCAATCATCTTTTTATTAGCAAATGAGAATAATACACATTCATAGTGTAGAAAAGGATTGTTCCACAGCAATAGATACTAAGCATTTTTCATGTATCTGTTGTCCACATGTAAGTCTTTTGAAACTGTGCCTGTTCAGATAATTTGCCCACTTTTAATTGGATTTTGGGGTTAAGTTTGAGTTCCTCTGAAACCCTAAATATTAGGCTTGTGTCAGATACGTGGCAAATATTGTCTACTATTCTGTAGGCTGTCGCTTCTGCTTCAAGAGCTAGCTGTGCAGAGGATTTTTGTTCAATGTTGTTCACTTCTCGATTTGTGCTTTTGTTTACTGCGCATTAGGCCCTGGTCAAGAAATCACTGCCTATAATAGAGCAAAGTGCTTCAAATCTCTCTTTTCTTCTACTAATTTCATAGTTTCAAGTTTTACATTTAGGTCTTCAACCCATTTTGAGTTCATTTGGTACAGCTGAGAAGGAACAGGTTTCAATAATTTACGTGTGGACATTTATTCAGCTTTTCCAACACCACTGATTAAAGAGGCTAGCATTCTCTGATGTATACTTCTGGCTACTCTGTTACTGATTGGTTATTTTTAAAATATTATTTCTATCAGCATGTATTAATTATAAAAATTGATGGGTTTCGTGTGGACATTTATTCAGCTTTTCCAACACCACTGATTAAAGAGGCTAGCATTCTCTGATGTATACTTCTGGCTACTCTGTTACTGATCAGTTTGGTTATTTTTAAAATATTATTTCTATCAGCATGTATTAATTATAAAAATTGCTGGGTTTAACTATGACATTGTATGCATATGAATAACATTTATATCTCCTCATTTACCTTCCTATACCCCAAATAATCCCTATTCTTTCTTCTAGATTCCTTACACGAGCAAAATTATGTAATATTAGTCTAAGTCTGACAAATTTTACTTTGCACAATCTCTGGTTCCATCTATTTTCCTACGAATGACGTGTTTGTTCTTCCTATGGCTAAATAACGTTGCATACGCCTCATTTTCTTTATCTCTCATCCATTGATGGGTATTGAGGCCGAGCCCATAGCGTGGTCCCTGTGTTGATTGCTGCTGAGAAAACACGAGCCAGCGGGCATTCCTGCTGCACGCTGACAGTCCTTCCAGTGTGTAGCTGGCAATCCACGAGTGGTGTAGCTGGAAGATCTGTCAGCTCTGTTCCAGACTTTCAGGAACCTGCATATGGGTTTCCATGGCAACCATACCACCATTCCCACCCAGAGCATTAAGTCTCCCTCCCTCACATGCATACATTCTGGCCAGAATTTGCTGTTTTCCTTGATGACGGCCATCTTGTCTGAAGCTATGGAATCCCAGCCTACTTTTGATTTACAGGTGCTTCCTGGCTAAAGATGTGCAGCAGTTTTCCATACATTGATTGGCCATTTGTACTTTTTTTGAGAAACTTCTGTTTAATTCGTCATTCCATTGTATTTATTATCTTCTGGTATTATTATCAAGTTCTTTATATGCTCTGGGTATTACCCATCACGTGACTAGCTAGCTGGCAGGGATGTTTCCCTATTCTGTAAACTATCTCTTCACTCTGATTGTTTGCGTGGCTGAGCAGAAGCAAATCCTATCTGTCAATTCTTGCCACTATTAGCTGTGCCTTTAAAGTCAAACAAACAATAGAAATTTCAAAAATCATTCAATAAATTGGGTTAAAAACAAACAAATGGATAAACAAAAAATAGTTGAAAATATCACCTATAAACTGCATCAAGTAGAAGAAAGAATATCAGGTTGAAGATCTGGTTGAGAATTGTTACGTTCAAACATGACCACAGCCTTAAAGACCTAGGACATGATCAAAAGACTAACTTTATAAATCTATAATGTAAGCCAGGCATGATGGTGCATGCTTTTAATCCCAGTACTTGTGAGGCATAGGTAAGTGTCTCTATGAGTTTAATGTCAGCCTGATCCACATAGTGAGTTCTAGGCCATCTAGGGTTACATAGTAAAACTCTGTCAGTAATAGTAATAATAATAGTAGTAGTAGTAGTAGTAGTAGTAGTAGTAAAGGAATCCATGGAGTAAGGAAGGAGCTGAGAAACTAAAGGAATAAAGACGTATTCAATGAAATTGTAGCAGAGAATTTCCCAAATCTAGAAAAAGACATAGACATCCAATTACCAAAGGTATTTAGAATGCGAAAGAAGGTATGTCCAAAGAAGCTTCTCACATTATATTATATTATATTATATTATATTATATTATATTATATTATATTTAAAATATTAATACTGCAAACCAAAGAAAGAATATCAGGAGGTACAAAAGAAATATACCAACTGGTTCGCAAAGGCAAGCTCATCAGAATAGCAAGAGACCTTTCAAAATAAATCCTAAAGCCAGGAAATGCACGGATTTGTTTCAAGCTAAATCACTGCCAGGCAAGATTTTTTTTTTTTAAGACAGGGTTTCTCTGTGTAGCCCTGGTTGTTCTGGAATTCACTCTGTAGACCAGGCTGGCCTCAAACTCACAGAGATCCACCTGCCTCTGCCTCCCAAGTGTGCTGGAATTAAAGGCGTATGCTACCACTGCCTGGCCAAAATTCTATATTTAATAAAAAAATATATATCTTTTAAAACCAGTGAAGATGTAAGACCCTTCAAAGATAGGGGCAGGGTAAAAACTACAGCAATTCATGACCACGAGGCCAGCGGTTGAGAACATACCGAAAGAGATCCTGACACTAACCGGAGAGTGAAAGTCTCAGACACAAGAGCTCAGGAAAGAAACCATTTCAGGAGAGGAAGAGGTGAACAAAATGAGGAACAGGAAAAGACCAGATGCGCTCAGTTCAGTGAGGGAGGCCATTCTTAATGATGATGAATAAGGACAAAAAAGAAAAAGTACTATTTGAATAACCACAAGAAAACCGTAAAAGTCAGAACCCAAAATAACTGAATATGCACCATAGTTGTTAATGGTCCACCTTTACTGTTAACAGTGCAGACTAGCCAAAGGTTGGAAAACAAAGTCCAACTGTTGTGTTGGTGAGAAATCACCTTGTGACAAAGACACACAGAGACAGAAAGAAACACTAAGTAAAACGGTTTAACCAGGAGGTGGAGGTTGAAAGTGATCAGAAGCAGACTCGCCTCTCACAATGTAGACTTCAACCCAAAATTAGTCAAAAGAGATAAAGGGGGCCACTACATACTGAGAAAAGGAACAATCCATTTATGTTTACAATTTTTATATATTCTTGATGGGAAGACCCAGAAGTAAGCACACAATGTTACATCCATATTACTCTTTTCTTTCCTGTGTCTACTTTATTTTTAATAGCTTCTTTCTTTTCCTTTTTTTTTTTTTTTTTTTTTTTTTTTTTACTCTTCGTATGGGGACACATGCATGCCATCATGCAAGTCTGGAGGCCAGAGGACAACTCTGAACAACCAGTTCTCTCATTCCACTCTTAGAGTCACAGGCTGGAACTCAGGCGGTCTTGCTTGGTGGCGAGCACCCTTCCCTCTGAGCTACCTCACCAGCCTCACTGTGTCTATCTATTTGTTTGCAATCGTCACCGTAAGTTTGGGAAAGGGGCTGGGCATGTCTCACACTCGTCATTCCAGCACTGTGGCATCCATCCTATTCTTGAGAAAGGAGCCAAAAACATACACGGGAGAAAAGACAACCTCTTGACAAACAATACTGATAAAACCGGATATCCACATGTAAAATAATGAAACTATATCCCTGTCTCTCGTCCTGTGCAAATGTCAGTTCAAAGGGGATCAAAGCACTTAAAGTCTGAAACTTTGAAACGACTGAAGGAAAGCCTAAGAAAAACACCTCGGATATATACAAAGGTGATGACTTTCTGAAGAGGACTTTAATTGCTCAGGAAATACCAGCAAGAATTGGCAAACAGGGCTGTAACAAATTAAAAGGCACAGCACAAGAAACAATTACCCGAGTGAAGAGTCAGCCTGAAGAATGAGAGGGAAGCTTTGCCAGCTATTCGTCTGAAAAGGGATCGATATCCAGAGCATATAAAGAACTCAAAACTAAACACCAAAACAAATAACTGAGCCAACAAATGAGCAAACAGATTAAAGCGACAGTTCTCAAAAGAAAAACAAGTGGGGGCTGAGGAAATGGCTCCCTCAGTGCAGTGGTTACTTCCTGTTGCTGGGATTAAAATGCCAGCGTCAAGGCAACTTATAGAGGGAAGTGTTTATCGAAGCTCACAGTCCAGAATGCTAAAAGTGCATCAAAGCAGGGAGGCATGCAGGCTGCAGGCTGCAGGCATGGTGGCTGGAGCAGGAAGCTGGGAGATCACATCTTCCACTTCAAACACCAAGAAGAGTGAACCACAAGTCAGGCAAAGCTATGGACTCTCAAAGCCTCCTCCAGTAGTGTACTTCCTCCAGCAGGACTATACCTCCTAAACCTCCCCAAATGGCATCACCAACTGTGGACCAAGTGTTACCATGTGAGTTGTGTAAACATTTCTCATTCAAACCACCAGTTAGTAAAGTGCCTGCTTCGAAGCAGAAGTCTGAATTCTCAGCACCTACATAAAAAGCCGGGGGTAGGGAATATAACCTCTGCACGGGGAAATGGAAGGACAGATGCCTTGAGCTCACTGGCTAGCCAGCCTGCGCAAGTCAATGAGCATCAGATTCAATGAGTGACCCTGCCTCAAAAAAAAGTAAAGAAATAAGGAAAGCAACTGAGGAAATACACCAGCTGTGAACCTCAGGGTCTCCACACTCACAGGCAAATAGATATAACACACACACACACACACACACACACACACACACACACACACTACAAATGGCTAATAAACACATCTAAAAATCTTTATCCGTTAGCATATTCAAGTCACTTAAATTCCATCTTGCCACAGTCAGTATGGATATCAATAAGCACAAACTCCAAATTCTGGCCAAGATACTGGAGAAAGAAGCTTTCATACACTATTGGTGGGGTTGTAAGTAGTCACTATGGAAATCAGTATGGTGGTCTTTTAAAGCAAAAATAGAGCTAGCATGCAGTCTACCTATACCAGTGTTGGCTGTATAGGTTGAGGACTCAAAGTGAGTATTCGGGTAAGGTCAAGAAATTAGCTGGGAGCCGGGCGGTGGTGGCACACACCTTTCTTTAATCCCAGCACTCGGGAGGCAGAGGCAGGTGGATCTCTGTGAGTCCAAGGCCAGCCTGGGCTACAGAGTGAGTTCCAGGAAAGACGCAAAGCTACACAGAGAAACCCTGTCTCGAAAAACCAAAAAAAAAAAAAAGAAAAAAAAAAGAAAAGAAAAAGAAATTCGCTGGGGCTGGGGAGAGGGCTCAGCTGTACAAGTATAAGGACCTAAAATCAAACAGCCAGATCATAAGTAAAAAGCCAGGTGTGGCCTCATGTGTCTATAACCTATGACCTCTGTGTGGGGTCACTAGAGCTTGACCCAGGTTCAGTGAGAGACCCCAGCTCAAGAAAATAGGGCAACAGTATAGAGTAGAACACCACAGGTCCGTCTCTTGCATCTACTACATGTGTGCATTGCTGTGTATACCCACACATATGTGCACATACACCACACACACAAACACATTTTAAATGAAAGAAATGCGTATTTTTTAAATGCATATTTATTAAAACAAGTAAGTATAAAAAAAGAAATGTTTCAGAGGTTGACATTAAAACACATGCTAAGATGACGTAGTGGTGACGCTGATATGGACCAGAGGCTTCCCTTTGACATACTCAAAGATGTTTTAGAGTCTTAGTCCTCTCATTTTCAAGACCCTGACCCCAAACTGCAGAACGTTTCATCAATGATTTTAATGAAGTCCTCACGTTGAGCTTTCTTTATCCCCCTTTTCTTGCAGCTTCCAATCAGCAGAGTTCCACTGTGCTCCTCCCATGGAGCACAATGTCTTTCCTTAACCTCCTGATCCCTCTTCCATGACTCCTCTGCTGGTGTCCTCACTGTGGAGGATTCCACGCTACACCACACACAGGCCACCCACATGAGAGTGGACACATCTGCTTACCTTTGCAGTGACAGTCTACAGACATTTGTGTCATTGAACAGGTGACTTCAAACCCAGACTTCTTTTCACTACTCACTAATGCTGCCATTTTAAACATGAGATTGAGGACTACAGAACTCAGTATCCCACAAAAATTGATCTCCACCGTGATTTCACAGGGATAAGTCGCTAAATATTATGTGGGGAAACTCACACTTGGGCAAGCATGAGCTAAGTAACATTGAACAAGCTTCTGTCCTGTGGCCCTTTTCATACTCTGTCCTGTCTGATGCTCAGTCGCAAGTTAGCATTCGCTATTTCACATCTAACCCAAGGTTCCTGTGCTGTGAATTCCAAGGAACAAGTGTTCGTGAAAACACACTGAGGAGATGACACTCGGGTTCTTTAAGTAGTAAGTACACATGAAGTGGTCTATTCTCGCTCCATATAATTGCCCAGCTTTGCTTTAAGCCTGTCTCCAGTACCATTAGTAAAAAATCAACTTAATTTAAGGTCAACTAAATAAAAATATCAAAAGTAGAAATGGCCCAAGTGTGTACCAATGAATCCCTTTTGTCATTTTTAACTGATACCTTAAAAAGTTACGTCCTTATGGATGTCATGTACAGTGCTGCCCCAGGTCAACTTAGGTCTGTGAAGCATGCAGAAAGGAAGACACGATGCTGGGACGGGCATGCAGGAGCGGCTCTACCGCTTTACTCTACCTGCACTTGGTCACCACGTCCAGAGCATGGCCCTTACTAATCCCACAAACACTCCCACGGGCTCCAGTTCACGGCCACGGCCCTATGATGGGCTTCTGCATCTCCTGACTCCTTTTCTCTAGCCTCCCTATCCTCATGGGAAGGTAAAAATGGGTTTTCAGGGAGCTCAAGCTGCTGAAAATTCTTCAGTGAGTCCATGTTTCCCCCAAAGAAATTGGTTAAAAACATTTGATTTTATACAAAATTCTCCCCTACCATTCATCCCCTGCCTTGAATCTTATACTAAATGAAACGGACCCTTTCTGTCCTCGGCGCTCTCAGGCTTTCCCTACTAAAGGTGCCCTGGCCTGGCTCTTCAGTGTTGCTACCCATCCTTCCAGATGTGCTCGGGGCACAAGTAGGGAAAGGTGGGATTGGCAAACATCCTTCAATGATCCTCTCCTCTCATGGGCACCAAGCTATTCACACATCGTATTACCCTCACAAGAACTGAAGAAACCGTAATTCCTGCTCTAGTGTAACAGAATGAAAAGGCAAACTGAAGAAGGCAGGAGAGAGTGGCCAGCACTGCCCCTCCCCCAACTCTATGGACACACCTCCTGCTTGGGGAAGGGAAAATTGTGACTAGTCTAAAAATGAAACCTGTTACTAGGCCCAACAGGTGTAAATGCAGTGCTTGGCCAAGTCCCTAACTGTTGTTGGTTTTTATTTTTACTCTTTATTCTTTTGGTTCTTTATTCTTTTGGCTCTTTGTTCTTTGGGGGCCTGCCACCCAGCTCCCAAATAAATACACACAAAGATTTATTATTATTTATGAATGCCTGGCCTTAGTTTGGCTTGTTTCTAGCCAGCTTTTCTTAACTTAAATTACCCCATCTACCTTTTGCCTCTGGGCTTTTATCTTTCTCTATTCCTGTATACCTTTCTTTACTTCTTACTCCATGGCATGCTGTGTAGCTGGTTGGTTGGCCTCTGATGTCCTCCTCTCCTTCTTTTTTGCTCCCTGATCTTCTCTTCCCAGATTTCTCCTCCTATTTATTCTCTCTGCCTGCCAGTCCCACTTAACATTTCTCCTGCCTACCTATTGGCTGTTCAGTTCTTTATTAGACCAATCGGGTGTTTTAGGCAGGCAGTGTAACACAGCTTCACAGAGTTAAATGCAACATAAAAGAATGCAACACATCTTTGCATCATTAGACAAATGTCCCACAGCATAAACAAATGTAATACATCTTAAAATAATATTCCACAACACCTAACTACTTGGCCAATACCTAACACCAGAACTGTGTTATACAAAGTAGCTGTTTCTATCACCTTCCTCTAACCTTGGGCTGCAGAACCAGGAATAAAACCCTACCCACTCAAGAGCCAGACACAAAAACCAGAACAGCGTTCTGTCTGAAGAGCACAGTGGCAGGACCACCTTTCAGAGACCAAGCAACCAATAGGACCAAAGACCACATACACAGGTAAGAGCTGACTATCGTATCCTCTCTGAGTTCCTCAGTGCAGCAAGACTGTCACAAACAGGGGACACTGTTTTATTCTGGTCCTCCATGACCTCTGCCTCTTAAAATCTTTCCACTCTCTATTCCAGAATGGTCTCCCAGACTCAGAGGAGGTGTGATATAAACACTACATATGTGCCTGAGAACTCCATTGACACTTGGTCTCTGAATGTTGACAGTTTCGAGTGTTCAGCACAACTCGCCGCACTAAGTGACTTCTCTGATGAGGTCTGAGAGCTCAGTAAACTATGAGTATAGAGGTGTGAATTCAGAGGGCAGTTCGATATGATCATTTAACTAGTAATTGTGGTAGGATCACCCTGGGGGCCTGTGAGTTTGCCAGTCACAGGTTATAGTCCAGATTTACAGTATGAAGCATGCTTTTACCCCTGTGGGTTGGATCTCATACTAATCAGAAAGTGTTTGGTCACTGTGTTTTTGTTTTTGTTTTTGTTTTTATTAGAAGGGGCCCATAAGATTAGATGCTTAAGAATTAGGTCACCAACTGGGCAATAGGATCTTACCATCAAGTTCTGTTGCACCATCAAATCAATGGCAATAGTCTGTAACAATGACCTTATGAAGTCAATAGCTACAGCACTAAAATTGTATTAATGTAGTTTCTCAAATTAATACCACCTTAAGTAAGAAAATGAAGGAAAAATTTGGAGACAAACGTGATATTACTTTTGTCCTCTACACCAAGTCAGAATAAAGTTATAGAACTATATGTGATGAGAATGCATTTCAATGGAGTATCATAGACTAAGAAATCGACCAGAAAAAAGGAAATAAGAAATAAATGTACTTTCTCAGTTCTGCAGGTGGAAAGATAAAGAGCCAGATGCCTGATCTGGAATCTCGTTTCTCACACACCTTGCTGTTGTCCTCTCACCTGGTAAATTGTAGAACAGAAGTGAGTGATAAACACCATGTTGTCACATGGCACAAGGGAGCCAATTTGCTCCAACAGGCCCTTACACTAATAGCACCACTCCTCCATGATGATGACAACATGAACATCTTCCCAAATGTTTACTTCTCAATAGGACTGCCCTGGTGATCAAATGATCACCACATTTCTAATTGTGGATACATGGAGGCCAGGGTTCATGCACTGAAACACATACATGGATCTATAAGACACAGATTGCAAGCCCAGTGCCACTTTGAGATCTTTGGCAGCAATTAACTATGCAGCTCACACACGATTGAGCCTGTATGAAAATGAGTATTCAGTGACGGGTAATGCCTGGGGAACACTCACCAACCTAAGAAAGAGCACCTGTGTGGTCTGGGCAGGCGTCTCCATGATGGGTAAGGTGACCTGCTGACGTCCCACGCAACCCAAGTCAGAAGCTCATTTTTTAATAAAAGGGGGACCTGTAGGGCCCTGGCCCCCATTTTGGGTAACTGCTGCCTTGCTTGCGCACCTTGACCTTGATATCCTCCCTATGCTAATTCCCTGCCAGGTTCCACCCTCCTGAATGCTTAAGAGAAGTTCCTTGTCTGTGTATCCTGAATAATGGGCGTTAACAGACTAGAAGCAAGATTGTAAAACATCAGTAGCGAACTTCTGCCCTCTGGGGTCCTCCCACTGTGCTGTAAGCCTGTATTTAAGACCTCCTCCCCCCTTCAATAAATGACATTCGGCATTTAAAATTAATATATATATATATATATAATTGAATGAATACTGTGAATGTAATCTGTGAATACCACAAATGTGATTAATATCATGAGTGTAATTAATGAATATCATGAGTGTAATTTAAAAATAAATAAATTTAAAATATATATATAATGATAAAGAAAAAAAGACACTAAACCATGAAGGTTTGCACCTGGCCTCCTGCCTCCTACATTTACAGATCAGATGTTCCTGAAAGGAACTGAGGCACACTGGCAGCCACCCCCAAGCCACTTGCCGTGGATCTCAGACCCTGGTGATTTCTGCTTAGAGGCCTGCTAGGGTGGGGCTCCCATGGGTGCTTCTTCCCTGGAGTTCACCAAGTGTCTCCAGGCTCCTCATCCCAGGGACTAACTGTGGGCTGCAAAAACGAGATGACCCAGGCCAGTGGCTTCTCTTGAACAGAAATTGTTTTCTCTCAGATCTGAAGGCTATTAATCCAAGTTCAAGATCCTAAGTTTCCTGTCTGCTGAGAGCTTGTTCCTGGCTCATGAAGGGAACACTCCCAGGGTGTTACTTTATCAGATCATTTATCATATTCATGAGAGTGACCCCCCTCAGAATGTGAATACCCCTAAAGAACCCAATTCAACATCTCTGGAGTTAGGAGATCACAGAGTGTTTTCAAATAGAACACAGGCCCAGTGTTTTAGAAACCATGAGTACAGCCTTTGCTCCTCTCCCTGGTTATTCTGTCCAGCAAACCTCAAATTGTAAGAAACAGAGTAGTTTGCACCTTTCTATATGGGGGACAAAGATGGGCCTCCTCAACCATAGATCTGAAGGGAGCTACAACCAGCACCACCTCACACTCTGTAGAAAACGAAATGGAGGAAAAACATACAACATACTGCAAGCCTCCTCTAATTTGCCTGGCTTTTATCTCATATCAACCCAGGACAGCATGAAGAAGCCAGGGCTGGATTTAGAAGTGTCCCACAGAAATGCTCTCTAGGAAACACTTGTGTGTGTAGACTCCAGGGTTGACCGCCAACACACAGAGGCTTCAATAGACTATAGACAAAATCCCCAGTACCAAGGAAAAATTGCTGAGGGGATAAACACCAGCTGATTATATTAATCAAGTTTGAAGGATCTGTGCCTGAAAAGTGAGTGTAGCCCAGATGAATGGCTGGAGTTCTCATATTCAAGAGAAGTCCCAGGTACCACCCAGGAGGTCAATACATGGACCCAGGATCCCCTGGGCCCAAAAATAACATCAACATATAGTAATGGAGAACTCTACAGTCCAGTGGGTGAGGTCAGTACTGTCAAACTTGTTTAAAAAAAAAAAAAAAACACCAACAACTCAAACTCAACAGAGTCTGAGCAATGATCTGCTTACAGACTGGGCAAGGTCAGAGCTGATCCTGGCCCCTGGCCTGGAGTGAGCAGGAACAACTGGGAATGGGAAGGAAAGTGAGGGTTAGAAGCAGGGCCTCTGGTTAGAAGCTGGACACTGGGGCCTCAGCTGGACTAGTTCAACTCCGCCTGCTGTTCATCACAACGTGGCCTAGTGGCTTCTCTTGGGTTCTGGACTATTAGGCTGCAGTTCACACCTAAGGTCTGTGGATTCAGAAACAACCACAGGCCAGTTTGTTACACTCATCAGTGCCAGTGAATCTGAACATGTCTCTTTTTCAACTTTTGGTTCAATTCAGTTGATTTTTTTTTAATTTTTTATTGAGAATTTCCTAAAATGTATTTTGGTCATATTTACTCCACATACCTCCCCCTAACTCCTTCCAGGTCAACCATCAGCCACCTACCTCCCAGCTTTGTTTGTTCATGAGAAAGAAAACAGCCAACCCATTGACTCTGGCTGGAGCTGCAGATACACTGCTGGGTTTGGGCCACCCACTGAGCCACCGTAGATCTGCCAGGAGCTGCACCCTTAAAGGAAACTGACTGCTTCAGCCGAAGCATCTACCTACAGCTCCTCAGACAGTGATTAGGACACTTGAGACCCTGGACCCTCTGTGCTGGCATGGTGACTGTCTTGATCTTGTACAGGTCTTGTACAGGCAGGCACAGCTGCCGTGATTTCCTGAGTGCAGCGGTCTGCTCATGTCCAGTAGATGCTGTTTCACTCTGGTCCTCTCTGACCTCTGGCTCTTACAATCTCTCTGCTCTTCTTTCATGGTGGCCCCTGCTCACGGGGAAGGGAGGATAATAGAGTTGTCCCTTTTATGGCTGTGCATTCCACTGGCATTTACTCTCGGCATTTTAAAACATGTTGAGTTTCTCCGTTAACCGCCCTACACTGTACAAAAAAACTGATTAGGTTGGAACGCTGTACTAATTTATAGGAGTAAACATAGGAATTTGGAGGCAGTTTGATACTCTGTCCCTTTACATAATAGTAGCAGTTGCACACATCAAGAATGGAGCTTTTCAACATTGGACTCACTACCAGGTTTATGGTACTTTATTTAACTTGAATTAATTTTCACTGATGAATAGTAACAAAAATTATATACATGAATGTACTGGTATTTTGGAAAACAACATGGAAGCCCTTCAGGAAATAAAGACATAGTCACCATGAGATCCAGCTGTCACACTCTTGGGTACAGATCCAAAGGACACAGAGCCAGTGTGTCAGAGGTGTGCTTACATACTCTCAGCAATGACATTGACAATAGCCAAGAAATGGGAACCACCCAGTGCCTGTCAGCTGGTGAATAGGAAAAACATGGAACAGACACAGTGGGAAACTCCTCAGTCATCTCAACCTCCAGTTCCAAAATTAGACCCAGGGCTGCATTTCAGCAACTACTGAACATTGTATATACATGAATAGCACTAAATTATAACTTATACTGTGCTTTCCAGTAATGTCCCTCTTGTTCTTGCTCACCACAGTGATAACTATGCTGCGTCTTCTGTCCGTTTTAATGCAGGCGTGCAGGGTAAAATCTGGGTTCTTAACGAGATGGAAATGGTAGTGGGAGATCTGAATCCCCACCAGGAACCAGAGTGCAAGGCTCACACTGTTGCTACTGTCAAAGACACGAAACTACAGATCCTGGGACACATTAGGCTGGAGGAAGGATGACACACACGTTCAGCTCACTGAGAAGCAAACTTATGGCGGTCTTAACCCCAACCCACTTAAGTGTGAGCTTCAACACACAATTTACACACAAGTGTACCTTTTAATACTAGTGCGGGTGACTTGAAAATGAACTCTACTTTAAGTTCTCATTCCAGGATTTTAATCAGGAATGGCCCACAAGAGAGGGGCATACTTTGAGTAGAGGGGACAACTTCTCACAATAATGAATGACACAGGTCTCTCTGTACCCAAATATTCTCAGATATAACTGGTGTTCCATCTCAGATGGCCAGCTACAGCCACGATGAGCCTGTGCAGGAGAGCGCCACATGGTGAGACTCAGGACCCAACTATGGCTACTCCTTCATCTTCTGTAGAAGCCTGTCCTTCCATCAGGTGATCTGACTTCACAAAATCCCAAGAGACACCCAGAGGTCCTCATGCTCATGAGTCATGCTACATGGGACACTATCTGAATGCAAATACACACAGTGGGACTTCCTTAAAACATCCTCATGCCAGAAGCTGGACATTCTGTCTCCAAAGATAGAGCCAGGCTAATTCAGGAAAAGATTTAAAGCTTTTCATGATTATCCACTCAACTTTACAACATTCTGATTAACTACAGAGACTGCACAGTGGTCCCACATGCATGAGAGTCCAGCAATCTCCAGTGATGGGTGTAAGTCATGTTCTACATCCACCTTCATGAGAAACACTGGAAACCTGGTGGTTGAGAGACTGCAGCTCCAGGGAATTCCAGGGAATCATGGACTTGACAAAGAGTCCCTGGTCAGAGAAGGGCTAACAGAACTAGCTTCCAACACTGCATAGCCTGCAAGGACTTGGGGACAGTGGCTTGAAAGATACCTGGACAGAATGATCACTTACAGAGTTTTTCAGGTAGAAAGTCCACTGAGGATGGGACCAGTAAGAGCATGTGCTCCCAGGATTCTCTGCACCTCAAGCTGGGCTCCGCCGGTAATGGATTCTATTGTGATTCATGGATGCTCTTTATTTATTCATTATTTAGCTATATATTTTCATACTGTTCCCTCTAAAACTAAGAGCCACTAGCCTTGCAGGCAAACACTCAGCTAATAACCCGCAGAGCACCTCAAGCTAGAAGTAATGGTGCACAGAGCTAAGGCAGGAAACAAGGTATGGTTACTTTTGGAGCCAGATCCCAGGGACAGAACGTGGCACATTGAAGGTGAGTGCCAGCAATAGACCATGATGCCTATGGAGAATCTGAGATGATGAGGCAGAGTGTGAGCTCAGACATTTGAGATGAGGAAGCAGCACTGTCAACTGTGTGCCTCCTCTCAAGGATGAAGTTACCTCAGAAAAGACTGAGGACACACACAAGATGTCAGTGATTCCCAGGGAGGTGTCTCTGTGAAACACTTCCAGCTACTTCCCCAAATCTAAGGGTTTCCAAAGATGCTTGACACAGTTTGGGAGAGAAGAAGGATGGACCAAACTGGGAGGCCAGGATGCCCTTTGGGATTCTAAAAGTAAAGTGAGGTGAGGTCTCTCTGACCTCACAGGTAAGTCCCTACCCCAGGAACAGCAGTGTTCTTTGCCTGAGGACAACACAGAGCCCACTAAGGAGGGCTGGGAGTCAAAGCAGGCCCAAGCGTCTGGCTAAGTTTGGACTGTTTTCTGGAAGGGACACTACCTGACATTCATCATGTGAGTGACTCACTCAGTGGGAGGCACTTCTTCATTGGGAACTTAAATGGGGAGACTGAGACATAGTGAGGGACTTAAGATGTTCCTGACTGAGGACAGCTCATCCTAAGAAGAACTAGAAAGAGCAGGGATCTGATGTCTCATAGCAGTGGGACTGGTCCCTCAAGACCACAGGGAGAGAATCCCGTCCTCAAAACAGGGAGAGAGGCCTTGGAATGAAGCAGGACAAGTGTTTGTGGACCAGGACTCAGCTTCCAGCCTAGGTAAGGAAGGATGAACCATTGCTGATTGCATGTTCACATTAGACCATCATTCATAACTTGTCCAGAGAAGGTAGGAAAGGCATCTGGGTACTGAGGTCTGCTTCCCTAAGGACTCCAGTCCCTGAAGTAGCAATGTTTTCATTTGTATTCAGATAGCTGACACAATAGGGGAACACACATCAATGTCACCATCGGAGGAAACACCATGGCATCACTCTACCCTCTCATTCTGTATATATGTGCATGTTTTTACTTTGTGTGTGTGCTCCTGTCTGCAGGTCCATGTCATATGTATGAAAGCGCATACAGATGACACTGAATGCTATCACATATCTCCCCTAACAATATATACATTGTTATTGAGACAGGGTAATTTTTATATTCAGGCATTGTTAATAAATGATAACATCACCACATATACTACCTCCCATTTTGCTGAGACAGTGTGCTCAGCACAGTGTGGGAAAGCATCATTGTTCCTCAAGCTACACTCAGATACTGAGAAAGAAGCTGGACAGAGGTGTGGTCAGGCCTCTGTTACCTCATACAACAGCTCATTGCTAAGGTAAATGTGTTAGTGTGAGGGGATTCAGTGTCTACTGGGGTGGACTGGGATTCAGGAGGAACTGCAGGTAGGCAGTGAAGTTGGGCTACGTGCAGGGAGAAATACATACAGGGTACCTGGGATGAAGGCCAAACTAAACCTCAGTGTACTATCCTGGGAAGTTGGGATGATAAAGGATGTGAGGCACAATGTGGTCTCTGAGGTGCCCACTAACAGGTCCTATGCTATAGCAGTAAAAAAAAAAAATTTCAGTAAGTATTGTTGAGGTGTAGGCCAAAGAACTTGCCAAACAAAGATTCAGGGGGATGACACCCACAACTCACCAGAGAATGAGGTCAAGGGCCGACCACACCCAAACTGTAACACTGACTGGTGCAGGATGAAGCTGTTGTACCCTAAGTCCTGGTCAACAGTCAGCCCATATGGCAGCCCATAGTGTCCAGGGCAGGTAGGAAATGCTTCACAGACTCCTACTGTAGGGGTTCTGAAGAGCCTTTGCTTCTTCACATCATTAATCTTGTCTTTTCCATCTATGGGTTGTGCCCAGAATGAAGGACATTAGGGACACAATATGAAACAGAATTAAAGCCACCTTCCTAACCCCGCACACTATCCACATTTATATTTAAATGGTATGTTACATACCATGCATGATCTGGGTATATAAATACATATGTGCATGTGCCTTCAGGTATTACAACCATCCCAGTAGGTGTAGGAACAAAGCTCTGAATGCTGGTGACCGGGGCTCAAGGCAGTTCTTGAGGTACTCCTAATCTAACACAGCAGGAGTCCTGGTAAGAAGTCAAAAGAGCAGTAAAAACCAGCATGTCTGCAGAGTGATATACCACACTACATCTTCAGGACAGGACACTAGACACATATCAGGAAGAGACTCAGCAAGAAGACACTCACTGCCAAGGAAGCACCTAGTCTAAGACTCAAGGTTAGAACTTCTGTAGAAGTTAAAGATCCACAACTTTCAGCAACAACCTGTGGCAATCCCTCGGGGGCACAGTCAGCACAAGGTAGGTAGGAAGTGCTTCACTAGGACCTTCTCTTGGGCTTCTCAAGACAAGAACCTCCCTGGAAACAACCATCTTTATTCAGCTCTTCCCTACTCAGTCATACACAGTGATGTCACACTCTCCACATCAACTTTATAGACTGTATTTTATTTATGAACCTTGTGTTACTCTATCTGTGGGTGAATCTCTACATACAAGTGCATGTATGAGGGGATCCTGCCAGTTGTTTACTTCTACTAATTTCCAGTTGACTTCTACTAATTTCCACATGGATTTGTGAGAAAATGTGACAACAGCTGAGGCAGAGCCACATCTGTCCCCTCAGGACCCCTGCTTCCAAACTTCCACATGAGGAAGCTCTGTTGCTATTCTGTTCTCCAGTGAGTGACATTCTCAGAAGTCGTCAACTACCATGGCAGGGCTGGGCTGGGAAACTTCATGACATCCTGCTTTCTGGGAAACCCTCCTTCCAGCTGTGTTTAGTGGTGGTGAAGGGACAGGTTGCAGCACAAACAATCAGCTTGGTACCCAGGATCCAGCAGATGACACACTACAATTCAGATGTCTATACAAACTTGCTGATAATCTGAGCATCAGAAATGACAGTCCATGAACTACACTTGGCGCATTGGGGCTGAGTATGACTCACCCCCACTGGGATTGCTCTTCCCAGATTGAAGTTCCCTAGAGGAGGAGGAGGACTGGATCTGAGCTTCTTCTCACTAAATGGTCATAAAAGGAGCCCTTAGATACTTCCCCTAACTACCAGCTCAAAAGACAGCTGTGTGCAACAAGAAGGGCTTTCCCAACTGTCTTTTTACACTACGCTTTTCATCATTCTATCGGTATAATGTATAATTTGTATCATCTTGAAAGTGGGAAACAGATGCCTGTGTCTGTGCATGTTTCCAATGACATGCCAGAAAAGAGCACCATTATTTTCCTCTATAAACTATCCACAAATCTATTGTTTTGATGCTTCTCTTTTTCTTTTCAGAAATGCTGACCACATATGAACACTAATGTAAAAGTATCTTTTGACCTATGAGAACTCAAAATGATTCACTAGTTTAACTGTAAAGAAACTGGTATGTTTACCCTGAGGCTGGTCAGACCCAAAGTGAGAAGATAGGTAGGCATATGATAGATGCCCTGGGAAATTCAAGAAAAGTGTGTGCCTGTGCTAAAACCTGACCCTGAAAGGCCAGGCACAATACAAAAAGCAATGTGGTACTGAGACAATACCTAACAATGAAGAAGCCCATGCCTAAAATAAGAGATGTGGGCCTGGGCCAATTCCTCATTCTGAAGAGGCCCAGGCCAAAAAAGAGGAGGAGTGGGCCTGGACTACTCCCTGACCCTGACAAAGCCCCAACACAAATGGAGAAGACACGTGGCAGAGGTTAATTACCTCATCTGAAGATTCACCATTCTAAACAAGAAGAGATGTGGGCCTGGGCCTATCCCTGAAACTGAAGAGGCAAAGAGGCCCAGGTACATTAAAAGAAGAGATGTGGGCCTGGGCCTATCCAGAACCACGAAGAGGCTCAGGACAAAACAAGAAGGCATGTGGGCCTGGGCCATTACGTAAACATGAAGAGGCATAGGTCCAGAGAAGAGATGTGGGCACAGGCCTATATCTTACCCTGAAGAGGGCTGGGCCCAATGAAGGAGAGATGTGGGCATGGGCCTA
>CABHPH010155358.1:0-17767 GCA_902168325.1 Peromyscus nudipes | reverse complement strand
TGTGTGTGTGTGTGTGTGTGTGTGTGTGTGTGTGTGTGTGTGTGTAGTTGTGCACATGAGTACGGGTGCCTATAGAATCCAGAAGGCATAGATCCCCTAGAGTTTGAGTTACAGGCAGTTGTGAACTGTCTGGTGTGGTTGTTGAAAACTAATCTAAACTATTGAGGACACTAAACTATTCTATGCAAGAACAGTATGGTGCCATTAACTGCTCAGTCATCTCTCGAGAGCTCAGTTTCATATTTGCACTGAGTCTCTGGACTCTTGCATGCTTCTTAGACTAATGGTGCATCTCAGTTGGGTAAAGCGGTCTTCAGGTGTAGCTGGAGTTGGCCATGTTGGAAGGAAAAGACCTAACTATCTATCACAAGCCAGCTGGAAGAATCCCTAAGGAGCATAATCCTTGCCTGTTCCTTCAACATTTGCTTTCCTGAAGACTTGTCACTGGCTCTGTCCTAGAAAGCTGAATAAACATTCATATGAATCATTCATTTGAGATATCCTTTCATTCTCTTTAAATCATTCTGCTAGAAAAAATTGTCATCTCTACATAAAAGCCTGTTAACTTTGACATACATTTTCTTTGAAATCTGAAAATGAGCTTTCAAAAAGGAAACTGAAGAAAGCATAAGGGTTGAATTTGCTAGTGATGTTCACATAGCCTTGGTCCCACAGGGTCCACTGAAAGCTAATACCATAAACTTGTAATACTTTGACTTCTCAAAGTAAATATGTCACTAAGCACCCACTCAGACTAAGCCAAGTTGTTCAGTAACATTTAAAACCCAACTCTACAACATACTAAGCCAGTTCCATTCCTCTGAGCAAGCAGGAGACCCATGACCCTTAAGGGGAGCAGGAACAGAATGCTTGCCAGGCCCAGCTCAGGGGCTAGCACTCAAAGCACAATTCTGAGGCATACCTCTTCTTTTTGCTGCATCCTTTGCAGTGAGCAAGGGCGTCCAGCTTGGTTAAAACTCAGCCTCTGCCCAGCCCACTCACCAGCCTCTAAGTTGGAATTATACTTCTTCTTCCCAAGAACTTCCTCTGCTAGAGGCCACAAGTCTAAGCCCTGTTCCTTGACCAGTCTGTCAGTCCTGGAGGTACATGGATCTCCCTTCTGCCTAGTTTTGCCTCAGCAACCCACTTCTGAGTCCCAGGACTCTTGGCACAAAGACTGCTGTTAAATCAACTCCAGCTCTTGGAGGCTGCTCCTCTGAGTAGTTCTGGAATGGCCAAGCCTTCTAGAATATTCATTCATTTCTCCTTTTCTCCCCATTTTCTCTCTCTCCTTCCTTCCTTCCATTCTTGGCTTTCCTTCCTCTCTTCTAAGTATAATGCCTCCTGACCCTGTCCCAAGGGTTGAGCTAGATGATCACCCATATAGCACGTGGCTCCCACCTTGCTTTTGACTTACACTCACTGACATGAACCTTTGAGCTCAAACTTGCTAGTCACTGTCTCTTCCACTAAAAGCAACCCAAGTCCCTTCCAAGCTAGATGGCTACCGCCTCATCTAAAACCAGCCAAGGAGGAGCAGAGTGCAAGGTTTTCACAGTCATGAGGCATCCAAACACAAGCTAGAGTTCCAGGACCAAGAAGTCCAGTTCATTCATCACTCATCCATTCATTTCTTCAGTCCTATATTCTAACCTGCCCTCAGAGGCTCCCACTGTAGAAAAGGTTGTGAAGACATTAAGAAACATTAACAATGGAACAAGACAAGTGCAAGTTGGGAGAGTTATTCCCTGGCCTCAGCTCTCTAACTTTGGAGTTGTGAGAATAGTTAACTTCGGAGTTATTCATTCAGTGCAGACAGCAAGCATGATAAAGAAGTAAACTGGGGGGGGGGAGAGAAGTAAACTGGGGATGATGGTACACCCCTGTCATCTTAGCACTCAGGATGCTGAGGAGCACAAGTTCAAGGCCAGCTCCGAAATAAGTAGATAGATAGATAGATAGATAGATAGATAGATAGATAGATAGATAGATAGAAAATAGATGATAAATGGATAGATGATAGATAAGTAGATAGATAGATAATGATAGATAGATGATAGATAGATAGATAAATGATAGATAGATAGATAATGATAGATAGATGATAGATAGATAGATAGATAGATAGATAGATAGATAGATAGATAGATAAATGTAAAGTGAAATAGCTCTGTCAAAAAGCAGATAAGTCAAGCTAGAGAGATGGCTCAACAATTAAGAGCACTTGCTGCTCTTCCTGAGGACCCTGGTTCAATTTCCAACATCTACATGGCAGCTCACAACCTCTATAAACCCAGTCTTAGGGAATACAATGGCCTGCTGGTCTCCAAAGGTCCCAGACAGATACACGCAGGCAAAACATCCATACAAACAAAATTAAAAATTAATATTTTAAAGGAGTAAATCAAATAAGAGAGAATAATTTTATTACCTCGAAACAAATTCCCGCCAAGACACCCTTTTCACAATAGTAAGTATAAAATCCAGTTTGAACAAACAGCCTGCTTGCAGAAGTGCTTGTCCAGGGCAGAAATGCTCAGACAGAATCCTGCCAAGTTTCCCCATCCACAGGAAAGAAGCAGACAAAGAAAGAAAAGTGGGGTGTACACACCAGCTCTTTATTTCCTCAAAGTGGACTAAGATTATAGCAGGTAAGTTTATTGTGTTGTGGAGCCCCTCTCTGCTGCCTGTCTGTCTTCTCTGTGTCCATGTGTGGTTGTTCTTCTGTATCTCACTCTGCCCGTCCTACAAGAACACACGTCATATTCAGTCACGGCCTGTGATGTCTATTGGTGGTTGTCAACTTGACCCCCCAGGGAAGAGAAACTCTTGCTTGAGGAATTGTCTCCAGCAGACTGGCCTGTGGACAAGTCTGCAGGGCATTTTCTTGATTAATAATTGATGTGTGAGGGTCCAGCTCACTGTGGGCAGTACCGTCCCTGGGCAGATGGTCCCGGGTTATATAAGAAAGGAAGGTAAGCAAGCCGTGGAGAGTAAGCTAGTAAGCAGCACTCCTCCATGGTTTTCTGCTTCAGTTCCGGCCTCCAGGTTCCTGCCTTGAGTTCATGCCCTGACTTCTTCCCCTAGTGATGAACAGTGACCTGGAAGTCAGAAGATAAATAAACCCTTCCTTCCCTAACTTGATTTTTGTCAGTGTTTTATCAAACACTAAAGAAGCAAATTAGGACATGACCCACCTAACAATATCATTTTAACTTCATCTCTTCAGAAGGCCTATCTCGGGGCTCAAAAGACGGCTCAGTGGTTAAGAGCACTGGTCGCTCTTCCAGAAGATCCTGGTTCGATTATTAGCACCCACCCAGCATCTGTAACTTCAGATCCATGTGTACCAGGCATGCATGTGGTGCCACAGACATACATACAGATAAAACATAAAATAAATACATTAATTTTTAAAAAATAGTAAGATAAAAGCCTTATCTCAAATTCTGAGGTACTGTGGGTGGGATTTCAACATGTGAATTTGAGTAGCCTCCCAGCTTCAGATACCAGCCCCTCCTTGCCCTGTAAATCTCTTTTCTGAAGACAAAACTTTAGGAAAGAAAATCAGTGGGACCGGGTACACCCCCAGCTATGACAGAGTTGGCACTGAACCCATACTGGTCCTCTCCCTCCTCTTCTCTAAAGTGGGGGTGCTCTCCCTCCTCTCCTCTAAAGTGGAGGTCCTCTCTCTCCTCTCCTCTAAAGTGGGGGTGCTCTCCCTCCTCTCCTCTAAAGTGGAGGTCCTCTCCCTTCTCTCCTCTAAAGTGCAAACCCTCACTCTCCAGCTCTCTCCTTGGCAGATCCCGGTGTCCTTCATGGTTGTACGACCCAACCCCCATGGCTCTGGCACCCTTCCCTGAACAAGGTTGTTAGGGATCTATTTAGGGTTACCATGGGGTTGGTGGCCCCAAGAGGAACTCAGAAAGACCTCTAAATTCCACACAATTCCTTATGCGTTGTATAAAAAAAAGGAGGGCCCTCCTGCTGGTAGTCAGGATCATTAGGCCCTGCGGGATAGGGACTCTTCCTTCCACTCACTGGTCTCTGGATACAAGCCACCAATGCCACAGAACCAGCTGTTACTGAGAGTACCAGAGAACCTTCACTACCGCCAGGGCTGCTAACTCTGTAGAGAGCCCACATTGGCAGGGAGAGGAAGCAGAATTCTCAGGGAACCACCCAGATAGTGAGGCCATTCCTGCCCTGACTCCATGGCTCCTCGCTCCCTGCTTTAAGGTTCCAGGCCTTGAACTTTAAAGAGCCGGACTTCGGATCTCTCTGGAGCTCACTGACCCTAAGGTTATCAGTTTGCTTGTTGTGTCTTGTCTATTCTTCCCCTGCAGAAGATCTTCATGGGGAGCACGGCCTCAATGTGAACTTAGTGTTCAGGAGTCCATTGGAGAAGACCATCATGCCAGAAATGTTGGTAGCTATGGAGATACGAAATCATGACAAAAACGTAAGACCCTATCTTAAAAAGAAAAACACCAAAAAAATAAATTAATTAATTAAAAAATAAAAACACAGTGGAACTAACAAAAATAATTGAGAAGAAAAACTTAATGTAGAAAAAAATAATCAGAAGCATCAGCATGATTATAGTTTTAGGAAAAATTTGATAGTAACAACAGTAAACTTTGATAGTCAAGGATGCAGAGAAACTGGAACTTCCATGCATTGCTGGCAGGAAGTGTAAAGTTATTTGTTAGATGCTCTTAAAGCCAGTCTGCCTGTTCCTTCAGAGTTTAGTTAAAAGCATATAGTCTAGCACCTTCTTCCCTGATATATCCAAAATAAATGAAAAGGTATGCTCACAGAAAAACTTGCATGTGTAGAGTGGCTTCATTTGTAATAGTCAAAAAAGGGAATGCAACCCAAACGCATCAGCTGTGGAGTGAAAAAATAAAATGTGTCGTCCCTATAAAATAGACTTGTGTTGTAAATAAGACTTGGCATTATTGAGCCTTGAAGACTCTGCAATGTGAAAGAAGTCAGCTGCAAAAGACGACATGTTGTGCCATCCCATTTCTGTGAAATGTCTAGAGTAGGCTAACATGCAGAGGCAGAGTTGTCCATAGTTACTGAGGCCTTGGGAAGAGGGAATGGAATGGCCAGTGATGAGCATAGGCTTTCTTTTTTCTTTTGGACTGTTTATAGGAGCCATTGAGGTTCACAGCAAACATGAGAGGAAGTTACAAAGACTCCCCTTAACTTGTTGTCCCCCATGCATAGAGCTTCCCATTCCCGACACCGGAAGACTGGTCCATGTGCTGCCACTGGTGACTCTGTACTGACTGACAGATCACCTGGAGTTCACAGTATGGTTCATTCTTAGCGCCGTAAATTCTGCAGGTTTGGACACATGGAAAGTGGCATGGGTCCCCTAGTACAGTGTCATTTGGAGTAGTTTACTGCCCTAAATATTCTATATGCTCTGCCGATTCACCCTCCTTCCCTTTTTCCCTGGCACCCACCAGTCTCCCTACTATCTCTGAACTTTTGTCTTTTCCTGGATATATACTTAGAATCACTCCGGGATTTCTTTGGAAGGTGATAAGGAACATTCTAAAATTGATGATGGTACTGGTTGCCCAGTTCTGGGAATATGCTAACACCTACCAAGCCATGAACGTTTAATTGGTGAGTCATATAAACAGCCTGCAACTTAGATCTCGATGAAGTTGTCAAAAAAAGAAAAAGAAAAAGAAAGAAAGAAAGAAAGAAAGAAAGAAAGAAAGAAAGAAAGAAAGAAAGAAAGAAAGAAAGAAAGAAAATATGGAGCCCCAGCCCAATATTGTATGTGAGTTGGGGGCAGGGCCTACATCCAAGGTCACACACAAGCTTCCACAGACCCAGGACCCAAGCTTCGGCAATTACTATATACATACCAAAGATGTGTGTGACCTGTGGACAAGAGAACTTTGGACACCAGCCTGCTGGCATCAGCAACGTGCATGAAGTGTTCAGCTCAGGGCCAGATATGCAGTGAGGCCTCAGAAAACACTGAGGCTTGTTAAACTCTTATCTTACTCCGTGTCACCCTGGGTCATGTCCCTTCATCTTGGTGGCTTCTACAAGATGTGCATGCAGAGAACCACACCATGGCATTCTGTGAGTGGGTTTGGACTTCTTTTCATGGTATGGGATAAAGAGGTTTTCTTGTTAAGAGGAAAGTATTGAAGCCATCAGAAAAAAACTTTATTTGAAGAGGACAGGGAATGGCAGGGAGTCTTCTCTGTCCCTGCAAAAAAAAATCACAATGGCCACAAAGCTTCACACCGTTGACAGCTGGGATGAAGGATTGGTTCTCTGTTGGAGGGGGGATGTTCTGTGATCTCTGAGGTAGGTGGTGGAAGAATAAACAGGTAGTACTGAAGGGTTGGTTCTCTGTTGCAGGAGGACTGATCTGTGATCTGTGAGATAGGTGATAGCAACTCTGCCCACCACTAGGTGCCAGAAGACATGGCCAATGTCCCTGTCCTGGATTAGCTTTAATTATCTACCTGACACAGCCGTGAGTCATCTGAAAATGGAGCCTCAATTGAGGAATTTCTTCGATCAGATTGGCCTGCGGACATGTCCGCTGGAGATTATCTTGATTGTTAATTGTATTCCTTGCAGGGCATATTGGAACCAGAGCCCCTTCTATCTTTCTTTTTGCTCCCCAGCTGCCATACGGTAAACACCTTTGCCCTTCCACATGGTCCCGACATGAGGGGCTGCCTCACCATAGGCCCAAAGGCCGTGAGAACAACCTCCGCAGACAGAAATCTCCAAGATGTGAGCCAAAATAAGCATTTCCTCTTCTTAAGTCGACTGCCTGACATTATCATCATGTTAACAAAAAGCTGGGGAAAATCCCACCCTAAAGTTTTGTAAGTTGAAATGCAGTTCCTTCTGTGATGTCCTGAGAAGATCAGAAACTTAATCTGATTATGGCAATTAGAGGTGAGGCCTGTGGGAAGTGATTGGGACTAGACAGAGTCATAGGGATGCGGCCTCACAATTGAACCCTGTGGCTTTAAAGGAAGAGGTGACACCTGTTTCTTGCCACATGGTATCATGTGCTACCTCAGAATTCTGCCAACAGGAAGACCATCACCAAATGTGACATCTTGGCCTTTAACTTCCTGAACAGGCACCAACATAAACATGTTTTACTTAGTTACCCTGTCTGTGATCTCTAGTTATTAGATAAAGAAAAGTGACCAATGCACACATCCTATTTAAAAAAAAAATTAAGGAAAAGATTAAAGATTAAACTCTTAAAGAGCTAAATTCAATAGCCTTGCTCATGTGAAGGGTTCACACTTGTGTTTAATTGATACGCAGCATGTGGACTGTAGCTCTCTATTGTATAACAGTGAATTCTAAATGTGTACATGTCTGCTGCCCCATCAACTGCTTCCATCTTTCAAAAAGCAGGAAAACCTAGCCGGATGGTGGTGGTGCATGCCCTGAATCCCAGCACTCAGGAGGCAGAGGCCGGTGATCTCTGAGTTCAAGGCCAGCCTGGTCCACAGAGGGAGTTCCAGGACAACTGGGTAGTTACACAGAGAAACCCTGTCTCAAAAAAGAAAAGGAGAAGGAAGAGAAGGAGGAGGAGGAAGAGGAGGAGGAGGACGAAGAGGAGGAAGAGGAGGAGAAAAACTGATTCCTAGGATAATCGTGTGTGAGCCTCAGTCAGAATGCTATCCTCCTTCGCTAGTCATTACCTCTACAGCAAGAGGGACTCAAGAGCAGAGCTTGATCCCCAGTGCCAGAAACAAACTCGCAGCTGACAATAAGGAAGCCAAGGCTGTGATACTGCCATGCCTTGGAGTTTGGATAGACTGAGAGCAGATGAAGGGGTCAAACATCTTGATCTGTCATCAGCCTTCCATGGACAGAGTCTTCCAATATCATCAGAGATGTACAAGTGGATGGTACGTGACCAGTGACTGGCTATCTCAGTCGAAATAAAAGCCCCGCTGTTCATGCACAATTTTCTAACTTTTGTAGTTTAAGAACATTCACCTGCAAACAGAACTCATGAGAACTCAGTCAGCTCTCGCCTCATGGAGACCCCCAGTGCCAATGACTCACCCACCTAGCTGTACAACATGGTACCATTAGCTTTTCATTCAGCTTAAAGTGACAGAAAATCACAGAGCGTGGTGGCTTGACAGCATGGTTCATTTATCTCCATGTAAAAGGAACCCACACAAGCAAGTTCGGGACTACTGTGATTATCCAGTAGTTACTAAAACTTTGCCATCCTTCCAATGCCTGGCTCTGCCATCCCTAGGAGATGGCAGCCCTTGTCTTCGGGTCCTGAAGTGTCAGTATATAGGCTCGGGAATTTATATAAACACACACACACACACACACATACACAAAACAAACAAACAAACAAACAAAAAACAGAGATTGATTTGGCTCCTGGCCCTGGAGTCTGGGCAGTGCAAGAGCATGCTGCTGACTGCTGACCCATGCCAGAGACCTCCTGCAGCCTTTATCAAGGCTGAAGGACAAGCAAGCACATGCAGGCCAGGAGAAAGTCCTTTTATCAGGGACCGGTCCACTCCTGTGGAGACAGGATAAATCCACTCCCAAGGAAGGAACCCTCATGACCTCAACACCTCTTGACACTGTCACAATGGCATGAAAATGTCCAATGAGTGTCTGGGAAGTACATTCAAACCAAAGTTGGGCCAAATCTCACCAAACAGTTGATTTGTTCTTTAACAAATATAGTTCAAAAATGTAATTATCAGGCTGGAGAGATGGCTCAGTGGCTAAGAGCACTGGTTGATCTTCCAAAGGACCCGCGTTCCATTCCAGCATGCACATGGTGGCTAGCAACTATCTGTAACCCCAGTTCCAGGGGACCGAGTCCTCTTTTCTGGCCTCCACGGGCAACACCAAAACACGGTATAGAGACAGACATGCAGGTAAAACACCAATCCACATACAAAAATAAAAATAAGCATGATTATCTGGTTCTCTCCAGGTGCAAGGAATGCTGGGAAATGCCATTTTTTTCAGTTGCATACCCGACCCTTCGTCGGTTACCATGAAGGAAGGAGGCTGTGGACAGAGGGCAGTGTTCTGCCACAGCTGCTGTCGTGGCTACTGTAGCTGGCCTTAGACCACACGCTCTATGAATGTTGATTGATTTATCACATTCTCAGAGGGCAATGAGAAAATTTTAAGAGAATCCAGAAGAGCTGTTTTAAAAGTGCTTAAGAAAGCAGGGCTAGAGCAACGGTTCAGAGATTAAGAATATATGTACTGTGTTCCCAGAGGACCCAAGTCCACTTCCCAGCACCCAGGTCGAGTGGTGGACAGCTGCCAGTAGCTCTATCTCCAAGGGATCCAACCCCCTCTTTTGGCCTTCATGGGCACACACCCACAAACAAACTCACATGCATGCACACTCTCTCTCACACACACACATGCACACACACACACACACAAACAAACTCACATGCATGCACACTCTCTCACACACACACATGCACACACACACACAAACTCACATGCATGCACACTCTCACACACACACACATGCACACACACACACAAACATAAAATATTTTTAAAGTGTTTAAGAAGAATACGGCAATTCTTGATGTACCAGCAAAACTCACATCAAATGTGATTCACAGAGATTTTGCTCAGGGCTAGGCTAAGGCAGGCAACACTAACTCTGCTGTCAAGTGAGGAAAATAATATGGAGGAGAAGAGGATGCGGCAGATATTAACATGGAAATCCCAGATGCCTGGGGTTGGGAGCACTGGTATTTGGCTTAATGACCCTCTTTCTAGAGAAAACTGAGGCCCATAGAGGAGCCTCAACTTGCCCACATCCCCACATAATTATGTTGGTAGGTTTGATTACATCATCCTTAAGTCCTAACGAACCCCCCGCCCCCCAACACTACACTGGAGAATAACTCCAGTGCAGCACATTCCAGGACCTCAGATAAAACCCTTTCTTTAAAAGTACAACTTTCAGATATGGTCTTTTTCTGTAAATATAAGCACAGTCCTCGATATAAATACAATTAGTGGCCCGATGTAGTAACCAGTAGTGTCTCGGAGGGCTCTATGACAGATCCCCGGGCCCCCCCCCCCATGTCGACAGACAATACCTAACACTAGCCGCCAGTTCACAAGAAGCCTTTCGGTGTCCTTCAGGCCTGAGTTTCACAACCACGGTGACTTTTAGTAAGCATTTCTGGGAAATGGAAGACAAGCTTGTGTAACAGTCCATCAGGAACACAAGCCACTGCCATGAGTCCAAGGGGACAGCACCAATGGTAGTACATGTGAGGGTTCTCACATAGCATCCTTTGCAAGTAGACCCTTGTGAACCTAGATGCAAATATGTGTCAGGTATATGCAAATTTATGAAAACACATGCAAATTTTCCTCCTAAGCCTCAAAGGAGGAAAATGCATCCATATATATTATTTCCTTTTGGATGGGTCTGGGTGCTGGGGGGTCAAACTCAAGGCCTCAGGGCTGCTTGGCAAGTGCTGTACTGCTGAACTAAACCTTACTTTGAAGTTCTTTTCTTCGAACTAGACTGTAACTCTGTGGTGTGTCATTTTGTTGCAGTATGTGACCTCACCAACATGTTCTCCATAGAGATAACAGAGTAATTCAGAGTCAGCCAGCATTCAGAGTCAGCCACACATTCACGTGTTCCCAAAAGGACCCAGATTTGTGAAGGCCTCTGACACACTGAACAAGTTCCTAGCCAGTGAAAACTCTAACCTCAGAATGGAATAACAATGTAAGGTTAGCATCCCTGCAGCTGTGGGGTCTCTGGCTGTCTAGAGTTGGCTTGTGAGCCACCCCCTTTGGAGGAGACAGGAGAGATAAGTGATCAATGTCTCTTGGCCTCCAGAGTGACTGAAACTTGCAGACAGCTCTGTTTTTATCCAGAGTGATGGACTCCCCATCAGAGCATCCTCCCTCCATGGGAGCAGGAGTGAGTGGGTGAGTGGGAAAGCAGGTGAGGGTGAGGACAAAGTAGGATGGAAACGGGGAATGCTCCTGTTGCCTGCTAACGCTTTGTGTCTAGTATATCATTATAGGAAAAAAAACCCTACAAACTTAAAATAGCCTAAACTAACTACGCACAGGGAATATATGTAAGATGATCTGATGCCACGTGGCCTCTGGGTACCGCCTTGCTGTAGTTCTGCAGGGACATGTTATAAACAAAGCCCAACCATAAACACAAAACTGGAGTAAGGGCTGGGGAAGAGAGACGGTGGTGCCATCTCTACCACATGTGTATACAAACAGATGAGCCAAGACAGGTATGACCTCAAAGTCATCTGTGATGACATCCTGGGTTGTCAGTTGGACTACGTATGGAATTAACTAAAACTGAAGCAGATGGGAACACCTGTGAGGGATTTTTTTTTCTTAATTAAATCATTTGAAGTGGGAAGACCCACTTTTAATCCAGATCTTTTGGAGCTGGAAGATGCACCTTTAATCCAGATCTTTTGGGGTGGGAGGAGCCACCTTTAATCTGGGCCACACCTTCTGCTGGCAGACATGGAATAAGGAAGCTTGTTCTCTTTGCCTGATTGCCCTTGCTCTCACTGGCAAGTCCATTCCTTAATCGGCATTAGAACCCACTTCTTTGGGATTCCAGTGTACTCTGAAGACCAGCTGAGACTGCATGACAGCTGAATGCTTTGTGAACTGAACAACTATGGGATTCTCAGGCCTTCCATTGGTGGACAGCTATTGTTGGACTAGCTGGACCACAGTCTGTGAGCCATCCCAATAAATTCCACATGTAGATATGTATGTGTGGATATGTGTGTGTATGTGTGTGTGTGTGTGTGTATGTGTATTCATTCTGTAAGTTCTGTTCCTCTAGAGAACCCTAATATATCATGTAATATTCTATCATATTCTAATATATTCTATGTAATAAATATATATCATATATATATTCCATCATAGAAACCTAGAAAAGACTTCTAGATGGATTCAAGATACATAAGCTTATCATTACATCAGGGCCTACTTTTGACCACATCCAAATGAGTGGCTCATGCACCATCCCCAGCCCACCACTGAAGTTTCTGCACTCTGTCCTGTATTAGCTGCTGAGACCACATTGACTCATATGGACCAGGCACAGTTTCAGGCTCAGAATAATTCTCGCCTTTCCCTAGTCTCTTGATAGCACCCTCCTGTCTATCTTCTTCCTCTTGGCCAAATAGGACAAGAAATCACACACACACACACACACACACACACACACACACACACACACACACACACGCATTGAGATGCTCTATTCCAAGTGTCAGATGACTGCCTTCTTCCCTGAGATGTTTAATTTTAAATGCCAATTCAACACAATCTAGAATAATCCAGGAAAAAAGTCTCAGTGAAAGACTATCGAGATCAGGTTGGCCTTCGAATATGTCTGTGTGGATTATCGTGATCTAGTTGAGATGCGAAGTCCCACCCACTCTGGGTGGCACCATTCCCTCGGGAAGGGATTCTAAACTGCACAGAGTGGAGAGAGAACTCTGAGCACTGGCCTTGCTCTCTGTTCCTGATGATGGATGTGACAAAGCCAGCTTAAACACCTTGGAACCCTTAAGCTTCTTCTGCGGTGACTTCCCTGCTCTGACGGACTATAATCTGGAGTTGTGACCATAAATAAATACTTCTCCCCTAAATTTCTTTTTTTTCCCCCATGATATTTGATTGCAGCAGCCAGAAACAAAACTAAGGAACTCTCCAAGCCTGAAAGTGTGGAAAGCGCAATGTGGTGTTGAGCTACATGCCAGGAAGCATAGTTGCATGTCAAGACGAGGCTGGAAGCTAGAAAGTGGGTAAGTTAGGGATGGGGTTGCAGGTGGCGCTAAGTCCAATATGACAGTGGTTTGAGCAGAACAGGAGTTTGCTGATCTCACATGTAAAATCACACTGGAGGTAGACAGTCTGCAGCTCTCGAGAAAGCTCTACAAGTTACCAGGGACTGAAGGGCTTCCCTGTTGTGGCTCCTACATTCTGAACTCAAGGCTTCCATGGCTACATGAATCCTAGATGTCTCTTATCTAGCAACAAGCATGGTTAACAGCAGCTTCCTCCCCACCCATGTATTATTCCCCTCCAATGTCTAAACGTGCTTGAATGTCAAGAACCTTGTCTCAGATTGGGGATGTAGCTCAGTTGGTAGAGTGCTCGCATGCTTAGCGCGCATGAAGCCCTGGGTTCAGTCCTCAGCACTGCATGAACAGAGGATGATGTGTGCACCTGTAATGTGAGTACTTGGAAAGTAGAGGCAGGAGAATCAGAAGTTCAAGGCCATCCTTGGCTATGCAGCAACTCTGAGTCCAGCCTGGGTACTTTAGACTTTGTCTCAAAAAGAGAAAAGAAAAAAAAAGAAGATGACCATCTCTCTGACCATTACGACCCAGGGTCTATTCTTTTGTCCTTAAATCCAAGTTGACTAGTAGAATTTGGTAGGTATGACCTTGTACAAACAACAGAAATTAGGCTTTTGAAAGCCCAAGGCCATCATGTTGTGAGAAAGCCCTAGAGCCCATGGGAGAATGGGGTACTTCAGGGAGAACTGGGGTTCTCCCATCAGTGACCAGTAGAAAACACTGAAGTCATGCAGAAGGAAACAGCTTTTCTTTGCTTAGTTGCCGGTTGATTTTTGTGACAGTCTCACCATGGACCCCAAGCTCGCCTCCAACTTGCAGCATCCTTCCGTCTCTGCTGCATTTACAGTGAGTACATTGGGCTGTAACTAGATACAGGCCAGGAAGTATCTCTACCTGTGAAGCCATGTCAATGGCCCTTCAGCACACAACCCCAAAGCAAGTTCCCAGACTTGTCAGACAGTTGTCACCAATCCCATGCAGAAAGCGACCTTTGGGTAATGGTAAAACGTTCTTCTTTACTAAAAAAAAAAAAAAATGTCGGCACCGTTGCTGGCTCCTCTTTACCCCGTTCACCTGGGAGGTCCCCTAGCTCTCTGGGTATGGCTTTGCTCTGGGATATCTAGAGACTGTCTTTCCAGAGGCACACCTGGGCTCAAGAGAACTGGCTTCTAGGGTCTCATCCTCACTGACCTTTTCCTAGAGCAGCTGGATGAAGAGGCTGGAGTTCACTGGAGCCTCCCCTTGGCTCTGCAGAAGAGAAACACCCCTCTTGGCTCTCCCACACTTTAGGAGGAACTTTCTTATTCCATGTTAAGAGGGCTGAAGGCTGGAGCAGCACACATAAGGACAGATGAAGGCTCTGTCATCTCACTTGGTTTGGGGAAGTTCCTGCTTTATGTGCTTGCTGATTTACTGGAGAGGGAACCTCAGGGCTAGAACTATGGGCCTACTCAGTTAAGTAGCCAAGTGGGGAAACAGCTCTGTATGAACTGAGTTGAGGCAAGGGGAAGGAGATTGCCAGTGCTCCTAAGAGTTGGTGCTAAGCGTAAATAAATGGGAACATTTATAATAATTATTTCATGCTGTGAAAACTGTCTGCTTCACTTTTTAAAACATTTTACAATTTACTGTATGTGTATGAGGATGACCTTGAACTTCTGATCCTTCTGCCCCACCTCCTGAGAGCTGGTATTACAGCCATGTGTTATCTCACCCCATTTGTTCAGTGCTAGGGATTGAACCCAGCTTGTACATGCCAAGCAAGCATGTACCAAATGAAAAACACTCCAGCCCCCTTCTATTCTTAAAAAAAATATTTTTATTTTATGTGTATGGGTGGTTTCTCTGTATATATGTCTGTGCACCATGTGTGTGCTGTGCCCAGAGGCCAGAAAATGGCATCAGATCCACTGGAACTGGAGTTACAAATGGTTGTTAGTTGCCATGTGGATGCTGTGGATTGGACTCAGGTCCTGGGAAAGAGCAGCAAGTGCTCTTATCCACAGAGCCATCTCTCCAGCCTACATCTGTCCATCAATTCCTTTTTTTTAATGATTTGTTTACTTTTATTTTATGTGCATTGGTATTTTGCCTGCATGTGTGTCTGTGTGAGGGTGTCAGATCCCCTGGAGGTAGAGTTACAGGCAGTTGTAAGCTGCCATATGGGTGCTGGGAATAGAACCCAGGTGCTCTGGAAGAACAGCCAGTGCTTATAACTGCCTAGTCATCTTTCCAGCTCCCCTCCATCAATTCTTAACACTCATCCCTCTATGAGTTATCAGTAGTTCAAGCCTTAAATGTCTATCTACCTGTGAGGTTCCCTGTGACTAGAGAAGTTTCCACAACTCCTGACAGTTTCTGAGACCCTTAGCTAAACACCCCACGATTGGGGATCTCTTTGAGACTCAATGCCTTATTTAACAAGCATTACCACTAAGATATTACCCCATTAGAGTCACTGAACCTTTTCATCTTAGCCTCCAATATTTTTAGATTTCTATTTTTTTAAGGCTTATTAATTTTCTGTCTGTTCAACCAAATATTTTGGTATATATCCCTTTCTGTCCCCTAAAATACTTAGGAAAAGTTAAGACAAAATTCACTTCATTAATCTCATCCTGTTTTCACTTAATTTTTATTTTGTTTTAACATCTGAGACAAGATGTCTCTGTGTAGCACAGGCTGACTTCAAACTCCAGCTCTTCCAGCCTCAGCTTCCTCAATGCTGGGTTCCAGGCACTCATTTCCATATCCGGCCTGAATTCCCTTATTTTGATAACTCTTATATCATTCACTGCATTCAGTGCTCACTCAACCCAGGAAACACATTTTTAAGAAAATATTTAATAATTTGTCACAGCAAATAAGTACATATGACATTGCACTTTACACATACATGCTTAGTAGAGATGAATAGAAGACCCACAAGACTCTCAAGAATGAACATATATATTCCATCAGGATGAAGACCTTTGGGGAAATGGAATGGGAATCGGAATCCAAGAAGAGAAAAGGGAACACGAGAGACTCCTGAATGTCAACAAGAT
This sequence comes from Peromyscus nudipes, assembly GCA_902168325.1. Taxonomy (NCBI): domain Eukaryota; kingdom Metazoa; phylum Chordata; class Mammalia; order Rodentia; family Cricetidae; genus Peromyscus; species Peromyscus nudipes. The sequence goes on along the minus strand of CABHPH010155358.1, from coordinate 1,797 downwards.
CTGCTCCTGTCATCTAAAGTGTGGTGGGTTTCAAGTCAACACAGCTTTTGAATGCCCTTTGGCCGATATTTTAAAACATTTTTTACTTTAAAATGTCAGCATTTTATCGTTATGACAAAATATCCATCCTCTACAACTGTTTAAAGCTATGATATAAAAAGATTTCAGATGCCGACTTATAAGTGATGAGGAAAGTTTTCTTAAAATGTCTCCTTTAGGAGACATGCAAGTTAACAACATTCTTGAACAGCGCTGTTCTAGAGAGTGCAGTCACATGGCCCCAATTTAGACAGGAAGAGCGCTCTTCTAGTGCGCTCACAGAGCCTGCTGCGTGGGTGGATAAGTACAAGCTTGTGCGTGGTTCTGTGTGCATGTGAACACAGATTTCTACTGATGAGTCATAATTTTATCCCGAGCTATACGTTTTTTTATTTTAATAAATATTTTTTCTGTGCCAAACCAGGCTATTTATTTACTTATTTTAGCAACATTCAAGATGGAGCCGAGGGTTGTATACAGTCAGCGGGAGCTATACCATTGATCCACATCCCTAGCCACTAACAGTTTCTTCTTCTTTAAATTTTTTATTTTATGTGTTATGAGTTTGTCTTCATGTAAGTATGTGCACCACATGCATACCTGGCGCCCACCGAAGGGAAGAGTGTGTCAGATCCCCTGAAACTGGAGTTACAGACAGTTGTGAGCTGCTGTGGGTGCTTGGAACTGGATCTAGTCAGACATAAGAACTGGCATGTTCATAGAAGTGAGGAAATTCGCCTTCCAAGAGCAGCCAGTGCTCTTAATGCTGAGCCATTTTTCTAGCCTGGTTTTATTTTCTTAAAGGGAAAAGGAAGGAGCCCTGAGCCAGGAGGGGGATGTGAGACAGCCTTCATAGAACAGAATGAGGTCATAGAAGGCACAAGGGCTCACCACTTGAAGAAGATGCCATGGATGTGAGTGGGAGCACTCTCAAATGGTCCAGAGCATCTGGCATCGGGTCCATGTGAGTCCATGCCAAAGACACAGTGCCAGGTCCCTACTTTCAAGAAAGTTGCTTTCCAGTAGATATTCAGAAGTGAAAAACACCAAGATTAGCCAGGAGTGGTACATGCATGTAGTTTCAGCACTCAGGAGGCTGAGGTAGTTCGAAACCAACCTGGAGTTACATGATGATACCTTGTCTCAAAAACCTCACAAACAGGCACTGGAGAGACAGCTTAGTGAATAAAGATCCTGCTGTGCAAGCGTAAGAACCTGAGTTCAGGTCCCTAGGCCTCACATAAAAAGCAAGGAGTGGTGGTATGCGCCTGAGGATGCCACACCAGCACTGAGGGTCAGAGACAGGTAGATCCAGGAGGCTGCCAGGCAGGACCAGGAAAACTTTAGCTACAGCCGGCAGCCAGTCTAGCTGAAATGGCAAGCCCCAGATTCGGTGAAAGACCTTGTCTCAAAAATCAAAGAAGACAAACAGTTGAGGAAAAGGTCTTGACGTCAGCCTCTAACATAGGCAGGCGACCACAGCCACTGTGACAAAACCCCTGTACTAATCAATGGACAAAGAGGAAAGGCTTGTTTGGGTTCGTGCTTTTAGCCCACAGTCTTTGGGTCTGTGGCAATGTGGTACATTGTGGTGGGAGTGTGTGGCAGGGAACACTTGTTCACTTCAGGGTGTCCAGAAACAGGGTATGGGTAGGGTCCTAGCAAGCTATTAAAGGACACTCCCCCAATGGCCTAACCACCTCCCACTAGACCCCACCTCTTAAAGCCTCCAGGCTCCACTACCTCCCAACAGTGCCA
>CABHPH010155357.1:20214-31448 GCA_902168325.1 Peromyscus nudipes | reverse complement strand
TAATGGATTTGAAAAGGAATAGACCAAATAAAAATCATCTGGTATTCAACAGGCATGTCAACCAAGCAATTATGAATTCTGTTTATAACTACAGCACTTACTCTTTTGAAAAGGGTAACGAAAGCAGAACTGGGTTTGTGAGCTCCTATTAAATTAGCATTGATTTTGTTTTACTGCCAAGCTAGAGAAATATCAACATTAAGGAGTTTCTTAAACCCTACTTAAAGTATGCACACTTACACAGAGTTTAGTTCACTGGTTATTTATCTTACTATTCAAAATGATCTCCCTCCTGGACCTGACACTGCTCCCCACCCCTCAAAACAACAACAACAACAACAACATCAACAAAAATACTAAACAAACAAACAAACAAAAAGCAGAAAAAAGAATCCAAATAACAAAACAAAAAACAAAAAATACCCAAAACACAAAAGTCCTCAGCATGGAAGTTTGATGCCTGGTTACACAAGAAGTTGCGGGTATCTGAGAAACTGTTAGAAAGCAGGACTGTAATTTTAAGTAGAACACAAGATACAGACTCACTGATGTGTAATCCAGTGTTGTGAATGCTGCATTTGGGCCATTGCAGAGTGCTTCGAAAGGCTCCTTTAAAGCACACAGTGGCTTGTGCCAAAATTATTTTCTCCATGATTTTATGTTTGTAAGTCTTTAACGATGTCTGGAGGCACAGGGACACATAACATATATGACAGGTACGACAGGGAATGTTGCATGTTCTACATTCAATAAACCAAGTGTAGGTTTCCTGGGTTAGAAAATCAGTTCAAATGAGAAATAAAAGTCTCCAAGCCTTGGAATATAGAGAGTCTAAATGCTGTGGCAAAATTTGGCACAATGCTAGAGGAGGAGCAAATGACGGCTTGGAGGTCCACACGGCGGAGTGGTGCAGACGATGGCGAGGCCTCTGCACAGGCTTTACTGCAAATGTGACAGCAACGTGTTGAACTCTGCTAGCTGCCAAGGGCCTGATTTTTTCAGATTATGTGAATTTAAAATTGATTGAAAGAAGGGCAGCTATTAGATTTGTGTCAAAAGGCCTTCCCATAATAGGAATGTACTAGCCATTTTGAAATTTAATCATAATCCTTCAGATTCTCCCTAAGCCCCTAGAAACAATTTCTTTTAAAGTATAGTATAATTTTAAATGAATTCTCCATATTCTGTCTTTCCCTTATATGCTTATCTTAGGACATATTGAATATCTTGAGAGTTTCTTTTATAAATAAAAATAAGTGAATTAAAAAGTAGCTACACATTCTATGGTTAACATAACCTAGAGGCCTCTTATTCATGAAAGGGCTCATTTCCAGGAGGCTCTGGGATCCCCAGAATACTGCCTCATAGAAATGGTTAACTTGTGTCCTGAATTCTTGCTTGAATCACAGAACTAGCTCTTCTGCTGGTGATACAGGAGAAGGGGAGAGGAATTACATGCTTTTTGTACCTTTATTATGCAGATGTACCATGCTAACTGCTTTCCAAGCTGTTAACATATTCAGCCTTCACAGTGGCCCAGACATATTTCCATTTCATAGTAGTGGTGTATACTTAGAGAAGCAGCCTTAGAGTCCCTTTAGTTAGTTCCCAAATCTCTAGATTTGCCCATGAAATAGCAAGGACAGCAGAGACCCACAAACTTCCAATATTTAAAAAAATCTTTCCTCAGTAGCTGCAAAAATCATTAGTGTGATAAATGGCCTCTAGGAATTTTTCAATTGCATGCTGAAAGAATGCAATTGAAAAAAAAAGGAAAGGAAATACATATATATCCACTGATTATATTGCTTATAGAATGCAGAGAATGTATTATTGTCAAGACCTAATGTCTTAAGACACAGTATCAACTAAGGACAAGTGTCTCAGCTTTAAATACTGGATGTAAATCCACATGACAAACAGCCTTCCTGATAATTCTGAGTGTTAGGGGCTGAACTTGTCAAGGCATGATTGGATCAAACATTGACTTGACCCTATGAAACCATTGAAGGCGAGTCCAGCTGGCAGGAAGACAGGGGTCAGCTGGCTCTGCCATCCTTTGGTGAGTGGCTTGTTCTGTCAGTAATAGCTTCAAGCCAATTCCTGTACATGAATTTTGTCAACTATCTTTGTGTCCTACAAGCAGATTTCTAAGATACATAATTTTAAACAGGATAGTGTTCATAAATATACTTGACCCATTAAAGGCAACACATCCTAAGATCAGCATGGGGGTCAGAGTCTCCCTAAGGCCTTCCATCCATCCCTTCAACAGCATAACGCCCACTTCCGTCATGTGGTCAACAATCTGTCTTGAATGCCCCCATGCTGACTGGTAGTTTTAATTAGTAAACTTTGACTTCAATATTTTTTCTTTTAAATAAACATCCCAGTGCCTTACCTGGCTCATACCCTGCAGTGTGGGCCTCCGCTCCACCAGAGATGGCTAGAGCTCCACAGAGAGCCAAATATTCCCAAACACTGTCTTCTTAACCAATCTTTAACAAACCTTTCAAGACACATCTGTCTCACTTCTCGGGACAGAAGCAGGAGAAAGACAATCCTAGAACACAGAAGTCCCGTGCTGCCCCCTCGTCCCTCGGCTCAAGATTTTAGAGACAGTTGAATAAGCCGAGTAGCGCTGGGCAAATATTAATCTGAAGAGAATGCAGGAAGCACAAGTATCCCTTGAATTACTACAAAATATTTGATATTTTAAAATATTTTAGTGGAAAATCTCTCACAGAAAATTGTTACCCCATGTATTAGGAAACACAGCATATCTCTACAGGCAAAAGCTGACTGTACCATACCGTCATATCAATGAAAGACTTAAACCTGAGCCCTAACACTTCAACTTACTGAGCATTAATAAAGGACAAATTCAAACAATAAGAGCATGTTTTTTTTTTCATTTCTGTCAAATTTATTCATTTTTTATTTCTATTAGTTCTTTGAGAATTTCATACAATGTGTTTTAATTATATTCACGCTCCACCCTCACACATTCTTCTTCTCAGATTCACCCCTGCTTCCTCATCTACCAACTCCATGTTCTTTAATTTTTTATTTTTATTTTTTTCACCCGTCAGAGACCTGTTTGTGCTACTCGAATATTCTTGAATGTGTGTCCTTTCCTTGCAGTGGGGTGGGTTTACCAAGGACTACACTTGTAGGGAAAACCGACTCTCTTTCCCAGGAGCTGACAATTGCCAATAAGCTATACAGTTAGGGGTGGGATTGTATGCCCACCTCTCCAATCCATGCCGAGATTTGCTATGGTTTGAGCTTGTACAGGTCTTGTGCATGCTGCATACCAACCACTTTGAAATCATATATGTAATACATATTTTTAAATGAACTACAGCTACAAATCATACTCTTGTTTTTTGATGTTGTTGGTAGTGGTTGGAATAAATCAGTGGTTCCCAGATTAGCTTCATCATCATGCTACAGCTTGTTAAAACTTGTTAAAATGCAAATTTGAGCTCCACTCTAGACCTTTTGAACTAGAAACTCCAGAATGGATGGCTGAGTACCAAGGAGCTCCCTAAGTGATTCTGCTACATGCCAGAATTTGAGAATTGCTAGCAGATTGGCCCATTTTCCATAGCAAAAAGGTGTTTGATTTTTCAGTAGTATGAACCAGAGTCATATAATGTCCTTATGATGCAGTAAATTTTTTTCCCTTTGTGTACATTATAATGTTAGAACATAGGTAAGAAAAACATTATTGTTAAAATTTAGTTTGATCTGGTTTAGTTGTTCCAATGTTGAAAATAAGCAGTTGACTATAATTCAAGAATAATATAAACTCAAGATTGTTTTCATTCACAATTTGGGGGATGCTGAGGATGGAGCTCAGGAATTTGCACATACAAAATACAAACTCTGCTACTGAGCGATTTCTCCAACCCTTCAAGACACACATTCAACTAAATTTGTTCCATAGTTTACAACTTCCAGTGCAGTTTAGTGTAACAATCCAGTTCCATATCTGTTCATTATCTGCTCCATTCTCCTGGAATATATGTATGATTGTCTTGTGGTTGTATTTTGAATGAAGAAACAAAACATTCCTACTTAATTTTATCAAACTTGTATTTTTTTCATTTTATTACCATTTTATCTTCAATTAGTTTATCTCATTGAATTTTCTCGTCTATTTTTGTTTTTGTTTTTAATTGGACTAATCTAATTGGTTCAGGTAGCTATGTGTTTGTCCTTTGTTTTGAATTATGCCTAACATATTAAGATATTCACATCTATAAAGACAAATTCATACCTGACTTTAAATGGCCCATGGGAAAGATCAGTGGTAGCTGGTGAAATCAGAGCTGTCCATAATCTAAAGGAGTACCTGTGTATTTTTCAATTGTAGCTGCACTTTCTAGCCAGATAACTCATTTAAAATTCACTCTTTAAACTTAAATGTACATATTTGCAGGTGACATCAAAACATGAAAACACACAGAGCTTCTTCGTCTCCCCTCTGAAGCAACTTCCCTTGGTATATCTGCTCTTCCTTCCAGCATCACTGTTTATTAACTGGCCCCTCTCTTGTTCTACACTTGATTTCCAGTTTTGGCAGAAACTTTGACCCACTCAAGTGACACAACTTAGAGAAGAGAATATTGGGGATTTCAAGGCTTAGATGACCTGTCAATATTAAACCTGACAGATGAAATGTTGTAATACATTTGCAAAATTTGATGAAAGCAGAAAGGAACATTCTCAGATAATAATATGGACCCATTCCAGACAGCCAGCTGAACTTGATTCTTTCAAAATGATTTACGTTGTCCAATTGTACTCTAAAAATATTTTCCTTTTCCTTTTTTGTCTTGTTCTACATAATACATATATCTATACAATACATGATTTATTTGGGGTTTTTGTCCATTTTGATTTATTATTAAATTATTTGGACTCAATTTTCTCTGAACATCTCTTCTATGAAAAAATGATGTAATGTTTATTACACTTAATGATAAACCTTTCAGTAAATTAACCAATATAACAAATGATCAAAATGGAATGTTTAATTTAATACAGCACATGATTTTTTACTTTTAAGAGAATTTACATGCATAAAATTCCCCAAGTTTTTGGCCTCTATCTAGGGCAATTTGCTTTCAACAACAGACTAATTTGAATCCATCCTTTTCCCTTTTAGTTATAGTCAGGTCAAAATTCTTATGTAAGCCTCATGGGCATTTGTGAGACATGAGAAAACAAAAGAGCAAATCTAATCACTTGTTTGTAGGCAAAAGGCTTAGATACTTTCTTATTTGATTAGTCTCTTTTGTATAAGAGTTAAGTGTTTTTATTTCTCCTTCCAAGAAAAAATTATAAAATCTAATTCTAAACCAACCTTTGGGAGGTCAAATACACGTCTAAATGGAATGGAATGCCTTCATCAATTGCAAATGCTGTCTAATTGCCCCGTCATGCTACAAGACATTCAGTCCTCAGCTGGGGATAGATAGAAGGGTTAACATATCTTTTTAAGTTAATCAAGACTCAATTTGAACTAACTCAATTCTTTACCCCCAATTTAATGCTCCCATTTTTTACCACTGACCTGAAAACATTTGATTTCATAGATGTCAACGTAGACAAAAATCTCAAGTACCAGAAAGTAGGTTTGTATTGCTCTGGGTAACTTCTCAGCTATTAAGCTGATTGACAAAGCTCACATGCCCGTATTTTAACACTCAAATATTTATACTCATGCGATTAGACATCTTATTAATGTTACAATAAAATGATTTCATTTATTTTCTTAACACATGATAAGTTTTGAATTTTAGTTATTTTTCTATAATTTCCTTTTGAATTTAAAAGCCTCACATATTCATAAGTCTTCTAAAGTTTTATGTGCTGCCACAAAATACTCAGTTGTACATTTTTCAGTCTAATCCAGAATGTAGGAATAATTGATAGTGTTAAAAACACATGGATTTGAAAGTACTTAATTGAGTTGAAGAGGCTTAAATAAAAATAGATAAATAACAAATACACTGATACTCTGCATGGGATTGAAAAATATATTTTAAAGAAAAACAAGATGCCTCTTATTTTAGGAACAGAGAACCCCACTTATATCCAACCCAACATACCACTTCCCTTTTGTTCTTTAACAGAAAAATTGGGTGAACTGAGAAATAAGTGCCCAGTTATTTCTGAGTGCTCTCAAGAATGCACGGGGACATGAGGGCTAGAAGAGAGTGAGGCCACAGAGTTCACTGGACAAAATAAATCACAAGCCTGAAGTGGTCCAGCCCAGAACGGAGGAAATTTGACATCAACTCATCACACCCTGGACATTTAGTTCAGTTTCTTGCTTCTTGATCTAAATAAGATTCATTAGACTTGTGGTTTTTAAGTAAGTTAGAATTAAGTTCTCAGTTTAACTTGGAAAATATCAATAATTCATACTTTTAAAAGCACCCAGTAACCTTTATTTTTCTGTACACACGTCTTTATTTCCTGCCTCTTCCTCTTCACAGAGAAAAGTCCGGTCTCCAGGATCCCAGTATATAGTGTAACAGACATTCATTGAACAAAGCAGTGGTGGTGCTGCCCTCCCCACTCTGTGGGCAGCTGCCCGTTCTAATCACTGACCGTTAAGCCTGCATTTGATCACTAATGCACTAAAGCATTGCTAATGACACAGAGGTATGACAAGATAAGACCAGTCACATAATGAATGACTCCACAAAAGCGAAGTGGCAAAAGTAATTATAGAATCACATGGACCGTTGGGCTTGAATTGCCATGGACAGCCCATTTCATGTTCAGCTAAAACAACTCAGAGATAACCTTCTGTTCTGGAGAAGCGAAGGTTGGCGCGCACATGGACTTCAGCTGACATATGCTTCTGTTTCTAGAACTAATTGTCCTATAGCGAATGTCTTCAAACTCATTCCCAGGAGCAGTTAAACACTTTCCCACATTTAGCTTGTATTCAGATGACCCCACAAACCATGCTGATATTAGGGTAATTAGCTTAAAAATATATTAGTAGTCTTGTGTCAGGTTATTTTTTAATATCGCTTGGTATTAAAAACTTCCCATGCGTGTTCATAAAACTTCTCAGGAAATTTGAACTTCTGCATAATAAATAACGTGTGTAATTACAAGAATTGAGTGAAGTTGTAGTATGCCTGACTGAAACCAAGGAAAAGATACTTACCAAGCTGAATAAAGAGGCTGATAAAATTTGCATATAAATGGTTTTTAAATTAATGCTATTTTAAAAATCATGTGAACAGCTGAATAAAAATGTGTCTTATGATTCTATTAGACTTGATATGGAAATTGGAAATTATTTTTTTTATCTTAACACATAGAGGACAGCTTTTTTCTCCGTGACAACACCAGTTGCTCCATCATGAAACTGAGCTACCAACTCCAACCCCTGACACTGTCATTTCCACCCAGATGGATATTTTTCTCCACAGCTTGTTAATAGACAGTGTGGAAGTGATGATAAAGCTGGGAATCTAGGCACATATATCAACACACTTAGCGATGAGAGAGGGGGAAAATTGAAAGAACCACAAATTCTAAATAGACTTACTGGCCTGATAATCTTTATGGCAAAGGGAACACTTCAAAGCATCCACAAACAGTAACCATTTGCTTGAATCCTGGGTCCAAAATAGCATCAGCCCTAATCTTATCAATTTGAGCCTGAGAAAACCAAAGTCAGAAACACATGAAATTCCAGCTGTGGTTCAGGATTGAAAAACAGTAAATGTTTCCTTGATAAGCTGAAATTAATAGTGAGTACAAACGAGACATTAGAATCAGAACAGTAATTTATGACAGAAAAAAAAAATGTTGCAAGGGGAGGCGAGGGAGGAAAAAGACAGCGCCTGAGGTTCCAGGAAATCCTGAGACAGGAAACTAGATGTGCATGGAGCATGTTCGTTACATAGGAAATAATATTATCCACAGAATTCTGCTTTAACCTTTCACCAGGAAGAAAGCATCATGCTTTTTTCTTGTTTTACTTCATGTAACTAGAAAACCAAAGGCAAATTTAGAGCCAGAGTTGCAAATTGACAAAACCTTGTAACGTGTGTGTGTTCAAGGTACTTTGCTATTTCTTTAAGTTTTTAAAATTGTATTAACTACTTTTGTATGTTTGCATGTACATGTACATCTGTGCACCACATGCATGCAGTGCTGTGGAGGCCATAAGAGGGTGTCTGGTTCCCCAGCACTGGAGTTACTGATGACTGTGAGCCTCTGTGTGGGTGCTGAGAGCAGCCAATGCTCTTAATGGCTGAGCCGCCTCTCCAGCCTCCATCTGACTAGTTCATTCCCTCAACAGACCAAAGTAACAATTCTACCAAACTCCAGTTTGGTGAACCAATACGATTTTATTGGGGTTACTTACAGGAATACAGGTGAGAAGTTATGTACAAGAACAGGAGCAACTCAAGTGCAACCCATCATGGGAAAGCTCACTCCAACACAGGTGATGACTCAGAAACCCAGCATCTCTAGAGCTCTTGCAGGCAGCCCAGGGTCTGAGAATCTGCACTCTGCAGCTCAGCAGGTCAGCCTTGTCCTCCAGCAATTGTTTACAGCTTCTATAACTTTGCAGAGGGGCCCTTGTGGGTCTTGTAAGTGTTAGCCTTCTCAGACAAGTGAAGTTTGTTTACTCCCTCAGTCTCTGGAGTCTCCTGAAGGAAATGTTTTAGTTCAGAGGAACTTGCCATACATCAATCAGTTGCTCAAGGAGCAGGGTATAGTTATCATTAATGTATATATTGACTAAAACTGTCTTTGCTTTTTCCTATTATAAAAGACATATCAATACCAACTAAATATTCTCTTACATCCTTTTTTAAAAAATAAAAGCCATTTATTTTTCATCATTTTGATTATTATTGAAGAGTTCCCGGCATATTTCAATGCCATTGCTTCTGTGAAAGAGTTAACTAGAATGTGGGAAAAGCCATGGCATAGCATACCATAGCATAGTGAGGAGAAAATTTGACTCTCTGGGTTTTTTTTCACACATAGAATAAACAAAATTTTACATGGATTTTGTGAAGTTTCTACACAGGAAGTGTTTTCTTGAAATTAAGGTGCTATTTGTGGGCCCAGGAAAACTGAATCATTTGAATTAACATTGATGTTTTTGTTAAATGGTAAATAGTAACCATTTTCATCATGTAAAACTTAAGGTACATTGTTGTTATCCTTCTAGCATCTCTAATTGAGTAGTAAACATTATAATTATACATTTACTCTCAAGCCATACTTTGGGTAGAAAGAAGCCAGAAGCTAAAACTGCATTATATAAAAATTTATCTATGGACACACACACATACATACACACACACACACACACACACACACACACACAATTTCAAAGAACTCCATGGTAAAAAATTTAAAAACTCGATTATAAGATAATTGGCAATATGAATAGTTGGAAGTTAACAATGGTTTTGCCTGAACACAAAACATTTAAACTTTAATGATGGTAGAAAGCTAATTAGTAAAATTTAATTGGACGTATGCAAAATGGTGTAATGAGAAGAGTTCAAGCATATTTAATTTTTAATATAAACTCAAACTCTGAATAAAAAAACAACAACTAAAACTAATGATGTAAACCATTGTAAAGGAGTGAGTGACACCTTTCAAAGGCTACAGTATTAACCCTCAGCACAAGTTGATGCTGCAAATTAAATACAGAGATGTATGCTCTCACAGACCTTAAATACAATTACTTCAACTGCTTAAGGACAAAAATTTGAAATGGAATAGCAGACAAAATGAAATGGGAAAAAATGATCCCCGAATATAGTTTGAAAATGAATTGAATTTTATTATATGCAGATAGGCATCCCTGGAAGGCCAGAGGAACCTAGAGAGCAGCAGAAACAAAAGGAGATCTTCAGGGATAGTGCTAATGTCACTGAACCTGATAGCGCAGTAAAGTGACACACGAGTCAGAAAGGCCACTACCATCCAGAGCATATATGTTACCGAGACGCTAATTGCCTTTCTCTGTACACATGATATGGAAACCACACCCAGAGCTTGGAGCTTGAAGGCTCTCTGGAGGATGCATCACAATACCAGTTAAATAGACTGATCACCTGATCACTGGAGAAGGCTTAAATCCTGAGGCCCGAAGCCTAGAGTTTGAAATTAGCCTGTGCAACATAGCAAGATCTGACCTCAAACAAACAAACAAACAACAAAAATAATCAAAAAGGAAGAAGTGAATGGACAAGACATGCTGGGCCGACCCTCATCCCCTGGGTGTTGTGTATGCAGAATTGTTTACACCTTAGGTCATGTTTACAAACAGCTCCAAGTTCTCTGGTAATAGGGCTGGGGAAAAGGCTCTGTCTGTAATTACTCCTCAAGCATGGGGACCTGAGTTTGGATCTCCAGCCTTGGAAGTGATGGGATGGAGATAGTAGAATCCCTGGTGCTTTCTAGCCAGCTGGTCTAATAAATTGCTGATGTCCTTGTTCAATGAGATACCCTGTCTCCAAAGATGGAATGTGAAGACCTCTGGCCTACACACACACACAAACACACTCTCTCCATCCCATCACTAGAGAGAGAGAGAGAGAGAGAGAGAGAGAGAGAGAGAGAGAGAGAGAGAAACATTTATGAACAACATACACACAAATGTAACAGATGGCCGGGCGTTGGTAGTGCACGCCTTTAATCCCAGCACTCGGGAGGCAGAGCCAGGTGGATCTCTGTGAGTTCGAGGCCAGCCTGGGCTACCAAGTGAGCTCCAGGAAAGGCGCAAAGCTACACAGAGAAACCCTGTCTCGAAAAACCAAAAAAAAAAAAAAAAATGTGACAGATGATGGTAAAGCCATTAACGATAAGGAAGGGACAATTCAAGGGACTTGTTTATTGTTTATTGGTGTATACCTTGCTTGTAGAATAAGGTTGTTTCCCCACATGAACTATGAACCAATAGCTGAGGAGCCCCCATGGAACTGGATCAGGCCCTCTGGATAAGTGAGACAGTCAATTAGCTTGAACTGTTTGGGAGACCCCCAGGCAGTGGGACCGGGACCTGTCCTTAGTGCATGAGCTGGCTTTTTTGAGCCTGGGGCCTATGCTGGGACACTTTGCTCAGCCTGGGTGAAGGGAGGAGGGGACTGGACCTGCCTCTACTGAATCTATCAGACTGAGCTGAATCCCCAGGGGAGTCCTTGCCCTGGAGGAGATGG